>LPNX010228548.1:167710-222197 GCA_001517045.1 Pseudotsuga menziesii | reverse complement strand
AAATAAAAAACTAGTATATATATTTGTTTTGTTTGTTTATTATATTTTTTATTTGCTTATTAATTAATTAATTAATTTTTTAATTGTTCTTAGATTTAAAGGAAACTAACTCCTAATGCATGCATTTTTTATTCCTAGCATGACTTAGAAAATTTATTAAATGGAAAATGAAGATAAAAAAATTCATAAATATTTTTTAGATCTAGAAGATTAAAACTATATTTTTTTTAATTCCTAACAGATTTAAAAAAAATAGTAATTAAGACTATTTTAAAAAAAAAATTAAGAAATAAAAACATTAAAGCAAATTAAATCTACCTACTTTACTTTTAGTTGGAATTTTCAATCAAGGTGTAGTGAAATTTCCAGTGGAACCATACATGTAAAAGCAGTAAAAAAATGTCTACATATGATTTTCCAAAATGAAACCTAATGTAGTCAAAAGTATGAGAAATTAGGAATTGTAAATGTAAATTAACAAAGTAAAAACAAAAACAAAACTGATATAACTTAACACTTACTTGGAACCTTTGTTCGATGCAACTTTCGTTTGCATGATGATCACCTGAGACCTCTTCTTCATCCTCTTCGATCTTCAGTTCGAACATGTGTTCTTCATCTGACATGCATGATTCTTCAACTGTTGATTCTTCCTTGTTTGCTTCAGGAAGAGGGATTTCATCCTTGATTGCTATCAAGATCTCCTCTTCTTGAGAAGAGGAGATCCCTAGATTTGCTAGGATCTAAGTGAGCTAATCTAGGCTTATGATCATCATTTTACTGAAATCAAATCAAATTCTGAAGAGAGAGAGAGAAAAAATGAAAAACGAGTACATGACAAATGCAAAAAAACAATGCAAAATGGGTTAGTACAAAACGACTGCAAAAACATAAATAAAAAGTGCACAAAAATATGTACAAAACAAAAATGAACATATACAAATTAAAAACAAGTTAGTATGAAATAAAGGCACCCAAAAAGAAAGCAATCCAAACTGAAAATGGAAAATTTGCATAAAAAACAAACTTGCATTTGCAGAAAATGAAAGAACACTTTGCAAAAAAATAAACATGCTTGCAGAAACAACAAGGCTTTAAGATGACCCACTAAAGTGCATGCGTATGAATGTTACACCACGAAAATTCCGTAGTGAATTTATCCTTGTGTCTTACCATTTCCCCTCCCCCTTTCTATGTAATAAGGAAAAAAATGAACTATCTACCTATCTAAACTCTGATCCCTTTTAGCACCTCCTTGGCAACGACGCCAAAATGTTGAGGAAAAACATTAAACAAATTATGACATATATCCAATGATTTAATTGTCAACCTGGTGAGAGTGTAAACTTCTGAGGTACAAAGAAAATATATGCAGGGGTAGAGTGTTGTTGAACTTAATCTAATATTATAGATGACTGAAATAAAAAGAATGTGCAACTGAAATTGAATTAAACTTGCAAAAGCAGGAAATGACATGTAAATAAATCTAAAGCATGAAATTGCATGAAATAAACTAATATAAAGAAATCATCATTTAACTTGTGAGCTCACATAAAATCAATACTATCAATTCATAAGAAAGACATAACTTAAAATCTATATTAACAATTCATAAGAAAGAAATTCAAACTAACATAAGAGAGTCAAAGGACGTGCATGAAACATCATCTCCATTACATAACAATCAAGAATCTATTCTATGACTAACTCTAAACTATTCTCTAATTCCAAACCACTAGAGAGGCCTCTAACCAAAATGAGGAGAGAGCCCTCCTATTTATACATGAATTCAAGATAACTAATCATAATTACAGATCCACTATTCTCTCAACTTATCCCTAAAAATCCTCAACAAATCTACAACTCATCCCTTCAAATCCTCAACAAATATTAGATGAGATATTCTCTCCACATTCCCATGATATTCTCCTTGAAATTATCCCACACCTTAAAGATTAAATTCGAATTTGATGCTAGGTGGCCACTTTTGAGCTTGTTAAAGTCTTCAAATACACCTGTAAGCATCACCAAACTCACCCAACTTTAAAGTAAAATGAAAATATGTTATTTTTCTCAATAATTAACCCCAAATTCACTCAAAATACTAAAAAATAAATGATTTGGAAAATGGTAATATAAACCCATATTTATTATGAAAGTGGTGAATATTAATGGTTTTATGGAAGAATAAGATAGGAATAAGATTACAAATGATATAAAAGATGAATAAAATGTGGTATTTTTGCGGCTCAACAGTTACCTTGCCTATTTTATACTTCAACTCCTAATTTATAAAAGGTGTCATGTCCACATTTACTGCATACTTTAGTTTTATAGAGACCTTGAAGAATTGATTGAAATGAATATTTGTCCTACATTATTCACTTAGTTGTTTCCACTCATCTATTGCTTCCTTCATGCCATAAGGAGTGTCAAGGTTCTATTTAGACTCTAAAAACTTAGGAATTGTAGGTCTAGTTTTATTATTGAAGTCATGGGGTTGATTGCATTAGGGGATTTTTGAGCTATAAAATGTGCCTCATAAGAGAAATAATAAATAAGTGTTATAATAATAAAATAGAAGTTCTAAATTTTGTAGGGGAAAAATAAAAACTACTTTTTCTTATTGTATTTTTGACATATGTCCTTATTGGTTCCCCTAAATTTTGAGTCTGTGGAATCGTTGGATAGGAAATTTAATTTTGCATCGCAACCATACCCACAATGCATACTTCTGATGTACCCACAACACCCAAAAATGAAAATTTCAATAAAAAATGTATTTAATATTAAAATACATTTTTTGTTGAAATTTTCATTTTTGGGTGTCGTGGGTACCTCATAAGTATGTAGCGTGGATATGGGTTGGATGAAAAATTAAATTATGCATCCAACAAGTCCCCAAACTAAAAATTTGGGTGAACCCATAAGCATATATGCCAAAAATATGATAAGAAAAAGTAGTTTTTTTCTTTTTTCCTTGCATTTTTTTACAAATTTTACCCTTATGGTTGAGATCATCATCTAGAATCCTATTGGTTCTTGTAAAGTGAATTTTAATGGTAGAAGTTTTGTTTTGAGGCCCATTTTTTACCTCAAAACACCCATAAAGTGAGGTCCTGTCTTTGAGAAAATAGTTTCCCCATAGGTTTTCTTCTCTTCATGATGTGAACTACTACTACTCCCTACTACCAACTTGCTCCCAAGTTGGATAGCTAACAATTCGAACCGTTTCATAATATGTTTTCCCATATCATCAAAATACAAATTTATGAATGTCATAAATTCCTCCGTATCATCTATACTTTCTACTCCTATTTTATCCCTAAACACTACTAAGGCACAATTGACTTCTTCACCTTCTTCTCTTCCAATGACAATGTCTTCAGTTTAAGTCTATAATGAAGGGAGATAATCATTAGGAAACATGAATAGATAAATTTACCATATTCCAATAACATTCTATTATACCATTGTAATAACCCTACTTGGAATTTTTGGGGAAAAGTACAATTTGTGCGGATTCAAGCTTAACTAGTCACGACTCTAGGGGGTTCCAACTGACACCAAATGGTCCTGAATATGAAATTAAATGATATTGTGAGTCTTATTACATCCAAATATGACCTATGAACACTTTGAGTCTGAATTTAATTCTCTACAACTTGGTTTGTGACTAATGAGAGAAAGTGCAAAGTTTTAGGAAAATGAGGTCAAATTCCCCTAAGGGGTGGAGGCCAAATTGACTTCCAAACTCAAGTACGGCCCTCCAAAATTGTAGAAAAGAGTATGGGTATGAATATAAGACATAAATGGATATCATTAATCATGGTTATTATCTCTGTGAATTGATTATAATGTGCAACACTAATATGACAACTTTAAGGGAAATTGATTAAGGGAAAATGGCATTACTAACTCGATTTTGACTCATAAAAAGTATATTTAGTTAAGAAAATGGAATTATAAATAGAGACCATATACAGCATAAAAATTTATTCCCCAACAACATAAAACATTAGATAAATTCCTTCATACAAATCTGATGTACAAATCTTTCAAAAAAGAAGATAAATACATAAAAACTAGTGGTTTAATAACATGGAAATGAAAGATTTTCACATATGGATTAATGATATTTCGAGTTATAGAGTACATGGACATGATATTAAATATCCATAAATCATATACCCAATATTTGGCATCAAATAGACTCATCCAAGTGCAAGCACCACTCAACAAGTGTGCCATCAGATTAAAGCATGGGCAACGATGAAGTAGGAATGAGAGAAGGGGGAGATATATATAATATTGAAATATATGGAACTTCAACCTGAAACTGAAAAAAATTATTTCATATCCAATGAGAGGTATTAATTTCCTATCCATCAACCAAATTTTAAGGGAATCCAATTCCCTCGAAATTGGTTCACAAGTAGGGAGAGTGAACACTCACCATGCAATGGACAAGCAAAATCTCTCCAAAATTCCAAAGGACAATTAAAAATGATCCAAATATATTATAATTCCTCAATAAATCCTTTTAATAAATTCATTAAGCCTTCTAGGTTCAAATTTCTCTCCATAGGATTCATCCAACTCATCTTAGTGGTTTAGTAACTCCTATGACATTTGTCTTCTCCTTCATGCTCCAATTCCTTCCCCAATTCGAATTGTTGCCTATAACTCCCGAATGCTCCCTATTGGTGGATATTTTTATCCTTATCATGTCATATTTTTCATAGGTCTGCAATAAGGTATGAATTTTTCATATTTTTCATAGAATCTTTCATCATTTGTTGTCATATAGTGCATGAAATCTCCTTCCAAGTGGCACACATTGTCTTCTTAGTCTCTTCCTCTTCCTTGGGATTTACTCTCATCTAATAATTCAAATTCCTTGGATAATGATATGCTATGTGATAACACATCACCCTAAATTAATGTTACATCCCCCATGGATTTGAATTTGAATGAAGGTCATGCTAAGTGTGTGTGGGAATTTAACCATCCAAAGGCTCCTTAATCCACCAACTTTCTCCATAAACCAATTCCACCTTATTTTATTAACATTTATGATTTATGTGACCCAATATAATGTGAATATGGTAGAATAAGGTTATTTTGGATCCCATATCTCCCTTATTAAAACAATTATGCCTCCACCTCAACCTAGGGAACTAATAGGTTGGAGAAACATTGTTTGCAAGTAGTATCATTTTGATGGGGACATGACACTAATGGTAGCCATAAAATCCATTAGTAATACATAAAATTATTTTCATATGAATTTCTCTAGTACTTGATTTGTGAATGGGGTCAAGAATGGATCATGCAGGAAGGCATCATTTGATTTCCGCAAGTCAATGTAGATGTGGACTTCACCAGTTTTCTTGTCCTCAACAACCATAGGTATAATCCAATCGAATTCCTCTACATGTTCTATAACTCCTGCCTCTAGAATTTTTTTCAACTCTATCTTTACCTTCTCTTTATATCTTAGATTGATTTTATATGGTTGTTTCTTGACAGGTTTTGCATCGAGCTTTGAGGGAATCTTCATTTCTCCTAGATCAACCATAATCCATTTCATTTCTGGAAATTTAGTAGGGAATAGATATTGGAATTCAGGCAATAATTCTGTGATTTCCCCTACTGTCTCATCATCCCAATAGTCTCCAATATTTGAAAATTTCGGATTTTATGGAGAACCAATATTCACCTTCTTTGTTCTAAGGGGATTCAAAAATTTGTCGTTTGATGAGATTGATCCTTTCACTACTCGACTACCCTCAGAATAAAGAATATGTATATTGTGTGGATCATAATCATTAGGTTGACTAACTACAATATAACATTCCATCCAATTGTGAACCATCATGCTTCTCTAAGGAAAAATCAACATCAGAACAGGGATTTATTCAAAAATATTAGTTCTTATAACTTGCAAAGTAGCATCAACCATAAGAATGTCATCAGTAAATATGAAAGTATGTGTGAATTTGGTATTTATCTCTTCCCATTCTACATTCTCTCATCGTATCTCAACCCTTATGTACCGGTTTTTTGGTATCATATCCAAAGTATGTATAAATTGATGAACCCATTCCCGTCGCAAGACAATTTTCAATATACTTGATAGGATTTGTCAATACCATATATTTTTGTCTAGTATAAGACATATTCTCACCAAATATATTTGTACAAACCATCAGCACTGATTTCATTCTTAAATAGATTGTATATAAGAAACCCACCACCTAGCGAGCGTAACCTTTAATGAAACATCCAATGCTAACAGTCGTTGAGGTTCCAGTAATTTGTCTTCAAACTCCGTAAGAAATGTGTACAAGTTAGGAAATACTTCATAGCTAGGTAGGTAACATACCTGAGTACCTACCTGTCACACAGATTTCATGATTCTTACACACTATATCATTGACACTTCATGTAGTTGATTATGCCAGTTCTCCAAGGCTTCTCCCGAGTATGGCATATAGGAGCTAATACTTCACCAAATTATATTAACATACACTGTCTGATTGACAGTCATCCATTAGAGGAAATATTATAAATATTATCTGAATATCCTTCTTGTCCTCCACTCTTCACTTACTCGACATAATTATGTCCTTCGAGAGGATCAACTGGAGCGACCACCCATAGCTCACTATCTTCAAATGAAAATATTCTCTTTTTTGAATTGATGATTGTTTTATTTTCAATATCCCAATCATTCCCCATAAGTGCATGATATGGGTTTGTATCATCGATAATGTCTATGACTTCAAAATATGCATAGGTTCAAAGTCCTTCCACTTCGATGGGAACTTGTGTCAGTCGACTAATAGGAAAGACCTTAAATTGATTGGATAAATTCCACTTAATAGGATACCATACATGTATTAGCTTCCCATGCTTTGCAAGGTTTGTCTTCTTAGGTTATTAATATCTAACCCCAAATCCAGTATGATAAAATCCATATCATAGTCACCTATTTGGGCATTCATTCTTAACTCGCGACTAGTTTTTATTTTTTCCAATGTGGTTAATTTTTCTCTTTGGACGTGCACTTGGTTGTGGTTCTTTGACTAAAGTTAGTATTTCTAACAAAGTATCCTTATATTGTATAATTTATAATAAAAAAATTAAATAAACTTTTCCACTTCCTTACCTTCTCTATCAGCTTTCTTTGGAATAATTGTTCAAATATTTGAGGCATTTCCAAGATTGGTCCATCATCACCTATTGGGACAGTAGGAGATGTTGATGCCTGATTTCTATCAAATAAATCATCATGTGAATCAAAGAATACTATATTCTCTTTATGGAAATAAAATGACACTTTCTTTTATGTCTCCAATCTAACTCTCAAACTTAAGCATGGTGTATATTGATCTCCTCCAGTCGCATCACATCCTCTTGTTATGACATCAATATTAGGTTCTCGAGGTTTGACATAAATCTTCTGAATATTTTAATTTTAATTTTAATTTTGGTTATGTTTCGTCGTGTTTCTGACTTGCCATTTAGAAATAATCAACGAACACTCCTCAATAGTTTGTTCAAATGCTTTACAATCTGAACATGTCATCGTGGGATTAATACATTATCTAGAAAAATTCCCAACTATCGACAATTATAACAAATAACTTGGAACCTTTTGCAACTAAATCCTCCTCCTCTAACTCGGCATCTAAAAGGATCACATTCACCCCCGCCCCCCCCCCCTGCCCCCCTCATTGGTTGATGGTATTGTTCCTGATATCACTCATCTTGTATATGTTCATCATTCTTCATTATATTTGTATCGACCATCTTTTCTTGCAGCAACTGGTATGCTCTACGATATTTTTCACCATCACCCACAGATCGACAAAATTTACATTATAAGTTGGAAAGTGCACTTGCTATCTTTTGTAGATACACGCATTCCTCTAATCGATGACCTCTTATATGGAAAATTCTACACTAATGCATTCCTTGTGAATTTATTGAGTTCGACGCTCTTGTTGCAAGATAATTCAAGAAAGTTGGACATGAATATTTATTATGGAATTTAGCTCTACATATTGTACACTAGAATTATTCTTGTTTTATTTTCCTTTATTGATGTCTTGTAATTGGAACGTTAAATTGACAATCTATGACTATATTTGCATCATTCTCATGACAGTTTATCCAACCGATGAAGCTTCCAATTTCATAGCAAGGTCAAGAGATTCACGCTAGGATATAATCTTATACTACATCAAAGGAGCATCGATATGTGGTAGCATCACCGCAATAAACATTTTTATGTTGAACATCTGGCATCAGAGAAATCACCTTAGTCATTAGATTCTTAAATCCTTGATCAAATTCCCAAACAGACTCAGACAACAAGTGCTCAATTTATTTAATTATGTGATACATTACGACTCAGACTTAGGCTTCTTGAATTCATCAATCAATCCAATCCATATCTGATCCAATGAATTCTAAGAAACCCCTATAGAAACCACATAAAATTTAATATATCAGCCAAGAGCATGACCCCTAAAGGTTGTAATCATCTGAGCTCTTTTTATATCCTCATCCTAGACCTGTCGCATAATACATACATCTTCACATAGGAACCAATGTTGCTCAAGGTCTTCCAACCCATTCCCATTGAATAAAGGTAAATTTATGTCACTCCCTCACATTCTATTTACTTGTGGTATTGATGAATTTGAATTAAATGTCCTTCCAGCAGGAAATATTTGACTACTATCTCGACTATTACTATTACTATGATTTACAAAATCATGCTTCAATGCACTTTTAGGTCTTACCTCAGTTTCTAGAGATGTATGCAGGGTCATGGGTATGTTGTAGTTCTGGTATGGATCTGACACTTCCTCCTCCTCTTCTTCTTCTTCTTTAGGGATAAGTCGATATTATTCCTTTTCGTCGCAAGATTCTCTGTCGAGGTGTGGTGCCAATTTGTAGTCTCTTCTTTTAGTTACACTACAACTTCCTTTTCTTCTTGCAGTATTTATTCTCATAATCAACCAAAATATTCTTCCACTCCTTGGATACCACCCTATTGCTCATTCTCACTCTTGACGAAGAACATCTCATCTTACTATTTTCCATATTGTTTAATCCTTTCTTGTGACATCACCTAAGTCCTCCATGAACAATTATTTACTTGTCAGATTCCATCCTAAATATCCCTTTTTCACATACCCACATCTATATCCACATATTTAAATATCTCAAGTAACAGTCTCAAGGTTCTTGGAAGAACTCTCTTTCTGTCTCACTATATGATCTTATTGTGTTGATTGCAATCTCAGTAATATATCCCTCAAATATGCTATCAACCTAGAAGTTGACAACCCTAGATATAATAATACTAACTCTTTCCAACTATCTGATTAGATAAGAAGTCCACTCACTGGGTTGTCCACCTTGAAATTTTTTTCTTTGAGCCACTACCTTCGACAACCATTCATGCAGTAGAATGGGAAATTTACACAAGAAATTTCATAAATATTAGAGAAAATATATCTTTCTAACCATTCTATTAGATTCAGTCATGATTCTTCACTTTCTTGATTTGTGAACTCTCTTTCTCTATAATCCACCTAATATTGAATCTCTTGTTTCGTTAGGTACCAAAACAATGTCCCCTAAAAAATAATACCGGTCCCGTCAATGGAACCATTTGTTGGTGTAGAATACACTGACCCTGCTTTATATTTCATGTTATTCCAACAAAGCCCAAGATATTGGCCTGTAAAAGTGTAACTCCATCGAAAACACCTGCGACGCAAGTGAGGTCTCACTCAAGATATCTATGGGGACTTCCAGAACCATGTTATTGTAGTTACAGAAGGGGATTTCTTCCTCTCAACAGTAACAATCCATTGGAACAAAACAAAGGGATGGTTTACCATCAACACAACAAGAAATAAGGTCAATCCTTTGACTCTTTCACAACATATAATAATATGCATAAATGTCATCACTTGTAGGATATATAAAGCATACACATCTAACCCATAGTTATTGTCGACATTCCATAATATAAGTGATACCAAATTATAAAGATTCATACACAAGACATACAAAAATCAAACATATGGATATTTAACGTGGAAACCCAAATGATAAAAAACACAAAAGATCTCTTCATCTGGCATGAGTAATATTTGGAACACTTTTGTTCTACGCATACATCTTGCAGACTTCTCTTAGAATTTTCTTTACGATGGATGGGTTTTATATTTGTTTAAAATGCTCTCGTGCTTTAATTCTTCTTTCTATCGACCTCTCTCTCAATATTTCCCTTTGTGAAGGTCATTTACACATAGCTTATGGATTGAATCGATATACATCTTACAATTATTGTTCCAATCATCGACTAGTTCCCTACTGATAGTCGACTGGTTGTTCTCACTAGCCCAATGAATCTTGTTACATTAATAAAGGAGATAATGACCCAATTTACAATCGTTCCCATTCCCAAAAATAAACTATTAGTATAACTTAAATCATCATTTCATTAATTTTTCCTCAAAACATGTCAAATTCCCGGATTTGACTTACTCCTCTCCTTTTCTGTCATTCCCTTGTTTTTCTTCCGACGAGATTCTTCACAATTCCGACAAAAATGGTATCCATATTCCTAGGGTCAACAATGTTATATGCTTGGATAAATGTTTTGTTGAGGAAAATTTTTAGATGGAAAGCATTGGATCGAAATATCAATGGTTTAATTCTTCGAACATTTAATTGATGTATGGGCCCTATCCTTTGTTGTTGCTATTTTACAGTCATATTGAATACTTGATATTAGAGTTGATTTTTGTTGTCACTCCATATGTAATGGTCTACCCCAATCAAAAGGAATATTTTCTATGTAATATAATTGGTGACTCGAATGGGGAGTCTCCTTTTTGTTGAGGTGTTTTGGGTACATTTTTTTATTGAATTTCTCTCAGTTTGTTTGAGTCTCTGTGTTTCTTTTATTCCTACAATTAGTATTGACAGTCTCCCTTAGTTTTTGTATTCACTCTTATTTTTTTTCCTCTTTGCTCAATATATGTAGGTCACAGTGTTGAAATTCGCATGAACATGGATTTTTTTAGTGAGTAGGTCATGTACATACACTGTTGTTCTCTGAACAATCACGTACATTTCATTTTTTTCTTATATCTTGGTTGGAATAATTGTTGGGTGAATTGTGAGTGTTATTGAGTCTTCTTGGGACTTATATGGTTTGTTGAATACTTTTACAATGACGGGAAACTCTCCTTTTATTAGTTGTTTAGAAAAAATATTTGTTACTAGAGAATAAGAAACAACCCATTAAATTAATGATTAACTTAAAAATGATTAGAAATATTTCATTTTATAGGGTGCGCAAACAAGATTAGGTTTTAGAGTATTGGAATATGATTTTGTGAGTAAACTTCTCCAATAATATAAAGATGAAATAATTAGGTGTATGTCTAGGGAGAGGAGAAATTATTCAATATAATTGGTGTTCTCAGGAAGGTCCTCTTACACATAAGTTAATGACAAGGAAACATAAATGTTGGTTGTGGATATATCCCTCCAATTGTTCTATAAGTGCCAGATATATTTCCAGCATTCTAATTGAATGTGGGGGATTTTGAGGTACCTTTAGTGATTTCGAGCTTTAGGTTTAGTTACCCTTCCCATATAGTGAATCCTGCATGTGACTATCTACCTAAGAATTGATTATATTGAGGTGACCATAGTTTATTTTCCTAGGTATCACAAGGGATACTTGTGGGGGCTATTCTTTGAGAGTCTTGGTCAGGTATTTGTCGAACAACATAGTCACATTACACGTTGAATTTGAGGGCCTATATAACTGGTCACACACCTCCTCTTGTATTTTATGGGAATCTTAGGCCTCTCCTAGGAGAGACATATCTGCAATAAATCAGGAGCTTGTTTATCCATCTTCCTTGCTTTTGTGCTTTTATCCTAGATTCTTTAGTAGTGTGCTTTGTGATTTTTAGTTGTCTTTAGAGATCATTGTTATTTGAGTATTTTTCTTTGGAGTCATCATGGATTGAGTTTCTTCTATCTGTTGTTCTTATTACTTAGCAAGTTTACAACCCAGCGATCCTTTACAACTTATCCACAAGAGGTGTAGACCCGATATAGGTGTTTAGTACATATCCCATAGTGAGCTTCAGAATTTATTACGATGATAAATACTTCTGAGACATTGGATTTTTCTTCAAAAATTTCAACGACCTTGAGGAGGGGAGTCCTTTTAAATCCCTCCTTCATTACCTTATGGGTCCTTGGGACTATTGTGTTTGCTAGTTCTCATGTCGATAGTTCATCTAGACATATCATAATGAACCCTTTTAATTTCCTTTGGTCCTCGAATCATGTTCCCACTTCCTCTTTGGGGTTGTTGGGAATGGAGTCTTCATCATTTCTCTTTTCCTCTAACACTTTTACATCTGGCATGCCAAATATCTCCTCGAATACCTAATCGTCCATACTAGAGTCTAGGGGTGACCCTAATATTAGGCTCGTGGACATGCCATCCCCCTACTATGTGTACTAGTTTGGGAATGTTCATATCCCTCCTTCTACTCCTTATGTTGGGGGATGGCCTCCCCATTCATCATCCCCTAATACTAACATTAATCCTTTTTTGGGTGGAGGAGGGAACATTGAAGGTGGTTCCACTTCATATATTCCATCCACTTTCCCATCCTCTAAAGGATTGGTCCCTACAAATACATTCCTTATGACTAAGGCTCCACTGAGTTCGGGTGTTTCTTCGAGAGGAAATGTGTCTTTAACTATGGGTCCTCCCTCATCATCAATTCCTTTATCTATGGGTTAGAACCCTCTACCTTCGGCTGGGGGCAATGTTACCTATGAAATGGTCAACATAGATAATGTTGTCATTCCTTCCCAAGGGGTTCCCACTATGCAAATTCTTGCTGATACTTATATTGACCAATATGGAGGGGGATACTATCCCACCGGTCAAGGTCACAATATTTATCGTAATCCTATGGGGTCAATGGCTCCCAATCCAAACAAAATGTTCCACAAGGCATGGTCCCAACCAAGGATCCCTTTTTTGGCCATGTTTAACTTGTCAGACTTGTCTAAACTTATGAATTTTCTGGTGTTCCACAACCAAACATGGCCCCTAGTCCTCACTAAGATTCCTTTGGACATTACAAAATTTGAAGAAAATCAGGGTGAGAATATAGGTTACCACGTCACTACCTTTGAACGTGGCTCTCGTCGAACTCGTTGAATCATGATTCCATTTGTCTAATACTATTTCAACACACTATTATGGCTCCTCCTGCAAAATAATATTTTGAGCTTCCTATGGGAACATACTGGACTTTTAATGATTTTTCCTTGGTATTTCTTAACCACATTCAATTTCCAGTCCGTTAAGACGTTGGTACCAAGATTTTGTCTACATTTTTGCAAGATAAGGCTACTCACATATCTAACCATTATCAAGTGTGGTGTAGAAGAAAGAGGTTGATTAAGTCCAACCTTCCTCTTGAGTTTCTATTGGAGTGGTTCCTTAAGTATTTATTGTCATAGATTGTGAAGAATGTTTCAACATTTGGAGTATCCACCAAGAATCAAGCCATTTTTAGGGCCCAAAAGTTGGACTTGATTTATGTACAAACTAGGATTATTTAAGAGATTATTCTTGATGCATAGATATCGAGTCATTACACCAAGTAGAAACCTGGTCCACATGTCGATGGCATTGTGGGCTGTGTGAGTACTTAAGTTGTGGACTAGGTGACAAACCAAATGCAAAAAATTTCTCTTAACCATTGTGTAGTAGGACAAGTTGTATATTTTTCTACTCCTACCTAGTCGGTGGATGTACATTTGGTGCATTAGTCAAACTATAAGGGTAAATAGTAACCCAGACAAAGAAATAAGAAGGGTAAGAAAAATCAGAAGGATGGGAATAAGAAAGAAAATTCTAACTATTACAAGAATAATGCGAATGTTGGTGGAGATAAGAAGCCCAAACAGAAGGTCAAATTTCATTCTAATATTTGTGTTTAAGAACACCTTATGCACTTGTTCCCAAGGATTGATGAAGGCTTGAAGTTCACTGTGGAGATCCCAGTTGTGTTGATTAATCCTCTTCCTCACAACCAAAACATGGATTCGAGTTCTTCGGCTACTAGAGGTGGGTATTGTGGAACTCAAAATCCCCCATACGATGATGGTAGTCATTATCGCATCAATATGGTGTCATTTATTCATGTTGCTACCCATTCGCACGATTAAAGTTCCTCGTAACTAAATTTAGGAAAGAGCTCGGTGTAGAATTCTGATTCCTGAGATGCCCAAAACTATTCCATTATGGAGGATCTGCACTAAACACTATGTGCAATGTTGAATTTAGAGGTTCTCTAGATGTGTCCTTCGTAGATGAATTCCTAGTTGTTTTCCATTAGGGGAGTTTTGAAGTCTAAAATGGGCCTCATAAGGGAAATCATAAAATAAGACTTATAATAATAAAATAAAAGTTCTAAATTTTGGAGGGGAAAAAGAAAAACTAGTTTTTCTTATCATATTTTTTACATATATCCTTATCGATTCACCCAAATTTTACGTTTGGGGACTCGTTATTTGCGTAATTTAATTCCACATACATCCCATACCCACACTGCATACTTCTGAGGTACCCACGAAACACAAAAATGAAAATTTCAATAAAAAATGTATTTTAATATTAACATACGTTTTTTAATTGAAATTTTCTTTTGTGGGTTTCATGGGTACCTCAAAAGTATGCAGTGTGGATATGAGATGGATGTGGAATTAAATTATGCATCCAACAAGTCCCTAAACTCGAAATATGGGTGAACCCATAAGGATATATGTCAAAAATATGATAGGAAAAGGTAGTTTTTTCTTTTTTCTTCGATTTGTTTTTACAAATTTTACCCTTATGGTTGACATCACCATCTTGAATCCTATTGGTTCTTATAAAGTGAATTTTAATGGTACAAGTTTTTTTTCAGGCCCATTTTTAACCTTAGAACTCCCCTAATGCTTTTGGGATCACGATTTAAGTGGATCAAGCGTGATCAAGTTTGATACTGTTGATGTCCAGCCTCACTTACCTTACTATGTGGCTTTTCAAGTCCATGTGGAGAGTCTGCAAAAGACAAAAAAATGTATGGTTATTAATGAAGGTTATCCAAAATCAGTAATATCTTTGTCTTGTTGGAAGGGACAGGTGATGTTAATTGTGTCATTTAACAATCTCAATTTTGACAATGATTTTTTACAATTTACTAGAATTTTAAAAATTGCAAATGGATCCAAACACCATCTGTAGTGTTAAAATTTGTCACATAATGGCAAGGGATTAATATTGTAATTTTTAACAAGGGGGTCTAAATATATCCAGATCAATTTACTACTTCTATTGATCATGATGACATCCTAGTAGGACACCAAATTGATGATGTGTCTAATGTTCAATCTCACTTCATGAAGAAGTGACTCCTACATGTTTCTAGCCATCACTATGTCGTCTCACGTGCAATTATTGGATTAATATGTAGAAATACCCATAGACTAGTTGTTCACATTGCATACTTATGGGAATTTTCTATACGCTTCTCTCTTAAAGTTTCGCAAGAGAAAATGGAGGTGGAAAAATAGTGTATGTGGGAATAAAAATATTGACAGTGGAAAAATCCATCTAATATGGATTTGATGAAAGGTTTGGAGGCTTAGAAGAGTTGACAATAATGAGAAAGAGAAGGGGCTACATGAAACACTAGTCTATTCTAAATGAGGTTGGAATCACCTCTTATCCAAATTCCATCTTAATGGATTCTAAGAATTACATGTGCTACTATTTAAACATTAACACAAGACTCATTTAATGTATGAAAGGATTCCAATTAGTTAATTAGGGAATTTGTTGCAAAATTAGAGGTAGTGGGTATGATAGCTATTAATGTTCACACTGAATCACTTGTACTTTGTACTAAATGGATCATTTGTTCTTTGGAAATTGTTGAGGCCTAGAAATTTCTGCTAGGAAATCTTATTAGTTCAAGGTGATTCTGTGGGAAAAAATATGGAGGGGAATCACAATGAGATAATAAGAAACATGAGATCCTAACATTCATTCACTACTAAAATGTAGAAGCTTTACTAAAACTCAGTTTAGAACACATCAGATATAGCTTCCATGGACGAAATTTTTTATTGTGTTATGTCTTAATCCATTCGACATTGTCTCGAAGAAGCCTTGGGTTTAGAACCAAAATAAAAATGCACGGTTCTATGGGAATTCTGGGCCAATCCAAGATTTCTAGTCATTTGATTCCTCAAATTATTTTGGTGATTTTTATCGGAATCGATGGCTTATCTAACACCAAGAATGTGCATAGTTCTATTTGTGTTATATTGTCGGGAACACCCCTGCTGTGAGAAGCCAGGTGTGATTATTCTCTCAAATATTTTTCCATTTAAAATGTAAAATGTTGCTTTATGGGCTTGAAAATAAATTTTATCAATAATCCTTGAGTTTATAAGATTGAAAATCATTCAATATTGGAACAAAGAATCATTGGGTTTAGAACTGAAAACAAAATGCAAGGTTTTATGAAACATTTCGGCTAATCTAGGCTTTGCAATCATTTGATTCCTCTGATTATTTTGGTGATTTGATTAGAAATCATCTCTTATATGATGCCAATAATTCACAACCAAAGAATGTACATGTTTCTGTGTGCAATATGGTTGGGAACACCCGTACTGTTAGAGGCCATGTATGCTTTTCCTCTCAAATAATTTTCCATTTAAACAATAAAATGTTGCTTTATAAGATTGAAAATCACTTTTATGAAGAATCAAAACATACACTATATCTTCACCATAGACCAAGAATTTGTAACAAGGTACATCACTCAGGAATTTTTCCCTCATGAAAGGAGTTAAATTCAATAAAAATATTACTATACTTTGGATCATTTGTGTATGACATATTGCCTTTATTATTCCTTGTCAAAATATATTTGACAAGCGAGGAAAGGAATAAGTCAGTGCTTTAATGCTACTATACTACTACTCTTCAATGTGCCAATCCAATCCTCTTTGTACTTCATATCTTTCCTCGGGAACCTTTAAACAAAAAAGTGAGGAAGGTACAAATAGAGGTAAATTGGAATATTCCTTGGTATTATTTTGATGGTGCAACATAGAGAAATCAACACAAGAGTGGAGTTGGAGAAATTATTCATCTATCTAATGCTATCAAGTGTTCCTTTAAGGAAGGATTGGGACCTTGACTGAAAAAATTTGTAGTGATAAAGAAACTTAATATTTTACCAAGTCTTGTAGTGGAATTTAAAATTAAAAAGTTGCACATTTTTGGGGATGCAAAAATCATTATAGATTAGATCACAATGAAAAAAAATTGTCACAATATGTTTTTGGATCAATCTTGGAGGTGACCAAGAGGTTAAAATTATGCATGTAAGTTATATTATTCAATCATGTTTACATGGAAAAGAATCTTGAGGCTAGTAAGATACCAATTTTTGGTTTTAATTTGATGTAAGGGTAAATACATACATTATAGGAAGAGAATGGGAAGGAAAAATAATATTTCCATGATCCATTTTGATATGAAGAAGAAAACAAGGTTATTTAGATAAGGATTGAGCTGAACAAGATGCAATATTTTTTCAACTAAAATTAGTCGTGAGATTGTGAACTTTATTTTCTAAATATCAAAATTGTATTGTATTGCAGACCTCATGAAGAAAAAAATGAAGATCAGGGTCTTCTCTTTGATTTTGAGTTCCAGAATTGGAATGTTTTTTTAATACTAAAATTGAAAGATAGGTGCATTTGTATTTTTAACCTAGATATGATAGTTTATGTTTCTCTATTTTTTTGTTTGAGGCCTACAAAATCTTGTCTCTACTAAGATATAAATAAGTTTCTTTTGAAGATACATGCAAATATATTTCCAAGACTAGGTTACACATATAACTAGATGATGACATTGTAGTCATGATCAATGCCTTACTTATTTTTATGATATATCTAATCCAAAAGTGCAATTTTTAATGAGATAAATGGTAATGTATTTATTTTTCAAGTATTATATAAAGATATTTTGAATTTTACTAGATAATGTTGTATGATATTTGAAGAATCAAACATTTGGTTTTGTTTATTTTTTTTATGAAAAAAATATAATAAAACTAATGTACAACATCATATAATATAGGATAAATCACGCACAATAAATCATAATATAGTATATATATACATAATAATACACATGATAAACATGTCTATAAAAACATATGATATATTATTGCTAACACAAAACCATACTATATCCTCCATATATAATATATTTATCATAATGAAAACATAATGAATCATATATGAATTGTTTTGTAATTTTTAAAATATCATTATGTTTTTAAATTGTAATTATAGTTATTATGTGAATTTTAAATTTGTTTTGTTGATGGGGTGTAGAATAGATTGTGAATGTGTGTACTATTAAGACACTCCTTGCATAACGTCATTGGTTCAAAACCCCATGGATGTGACCCTTACAATTTTATTCTTTTATTATTAAATATATAAAAGAATAATAGTATATTTAATTAATTGACTTATTGTATAGAGAGTATTCTAGTACTATCAAAAACTAAGGGGAAAAACACAACGGAACTAGGATTTTTTAGGTTTAAAATTTAGATTTTAATTTTTTTTTACATATCAAACATCCTTACACAAAGGCCATTGAAGCCAAGTTACTTAATTCATCTCTCATATTAATTACCCCACAATATCTCAAGGAATTCCATTAACCCTTGGAGATTTACAACTATAGATAAATCTATGAAATGCAAAAATTTCATCCTACATGAAATCCCTATACATGTGCTCATAATATATGATAGATTCCTTGTGAAACATCTCTTTATAACAAGCTTCCTAACTGGGATAATTACCTTTATCAGGAGGTAAAGAGAAAAATGTATTTGAAAATGATAACTAAACGTACCTCAAATATAATAGGGATCTTCCTCAAGCGAACCATCATCTTTATGAAGAATATGCAGAAGAAAAAAAAATCTCTTCTTGTATCAGTTTCTCTTTAATAAGACACAAAATAATTTGACGTGTGCACCCACCTCCTAAATCCACTATAAGATAGCATGATAATTTGTTCCTTTAGCAATATCTCCTCCCTTTTTGTAACATACCTCTTTACTCCCTATTATTTCATAACTAAATTGCAAGATGCAAGTGTACTATGTACCAGTTATTGGAAAGGAACTCAAGGCCAAGGCCCCACCAGTAAAAATTGTAAGTACCGTTATGCTCTCCTAAGTTGTAATTTGAATTGTAGAATTAAGAGAATGATGTGTGTTGAAACTAAACTTTAGGGGTAATGGAATCCACTAGTAGGAGAGGTTGATGGCTAGGAATCCATGAGAATCTAGTTGTTGATGCTGGGTGTCATCTAGGTGCCTCTGGCACTTGAAGCAAATTAAGCTTTGATTCAATGGCCTAAATATTTGAGGTGTCATCTAAATTGAGGTGAGCCTTAAGTAAGAGTGTCTATTTGCTGCAAGAAGATAGTAAGCTCTTATGACCTATCAATTGACATAACATTAATTATTATTAGTTGATCCTAAGTAATACTAAGTGATTATCCTAATGATTATTATTATTATAAAATAATCACCTATACTATGGAAAATGGTCTCGAAGAGGTATCCTTAGAAATTATAATAAACAACTAAGTATTCTTATTTTAAGGGACTATATTATAGTCTACTTATTTAAAAGATGGAATATATATATATATAATATTATGATTACTTATATTAATGTTATTTAGTATAATATACATATATTGAAGCAAGAATGTATATAATTAGAATGAAGTAAAGAAAAAAAATACACACACACACTAGTACAACATGAGAGATAAGTGACTAAGTGACTAAAAAAGTTAGTCACCACAGGTTTTTTAAGGGATAAATGACCAAAATTGATCAATTTTAAGTGAAACAACTAAAAACGACTAGGATAAATGACTAATTCAGTCACATGTTAAAATGTACAACTAGATAACAAGTGACTAAAATAAAAATTATTAACTTAAATGACTAACTTATTCACATGAAGACAAATATGACTAGCTAACAAAAACTAAGAATATGAATTAGTCATTTAAGTTAGTCATTTTGAGTTGTGCCACCTCAAGAATGGAAAAATTTGTACAAATCAGTAAATTTTAACATTGTAGATGGATTCAAAGACACATTGGAGTCTCTGAATCCATCATTAGTGTTAATATTTAGTAAATTGTAACACTATAGATGGATTCAGAGACACTGGCGATGTTAATTGTGTCACTCAACAATTGTAATTGTGACAATGATTTTTTTACAATTTCCTAAAATTTAAAACACTGCAGATGGATCCAAAGACCATATGTAGTGTTAAAATTTGGCACAATTTGACAAGGGAAATTAAATTTGTCACATTTTGACAAGAGGAATTAAAATTGCAATTTTTGACAAGGGGGTCTAAATATATATATATAGCAATTTAGTACTACTACAGATCATGACGACATCCAAGTAGGACACCAAATTGATGATGTATCTTGTGTTTAGTCTCATTTCATGCAGCAGTGACTCCTACATGTTTCTGACAAGAATTATATCATATCATGTGCAATTATTGGATTAATGTGCAGAAACCCCCATAGACTAGGTGTTCACATTAAATACTTATGGGCATTTGCTAAATTCTTCTCTCTTAAAGTTTCACAAGAGAAAATGCAGAAGGAGAAATATTCTATGTGAGCATCAAAATATTGATAGTGGAAAAATCCATCTAATATGGATTTGATGAAAGGTTTGGAGGCTTAGAAGAGTTGACAGTAATGAGAAAGAGAAGGGGCTACATTAAACACTAGTCTATTGTAAATGGGGTTAGAATCATCTCCTAGCCAAATTCCATCTTAATGGATTCTAAGCATTACATGTGCTACTATTTAAACATTAACATGGAATTAATTTAATTATGAAAGGATTCCAATTAGTTAATTAGGGAACTTGTTGCACAGTTAAATTTAGGGGGTATGATATCCATTAGTAGTCACACTCAAGCCATCGTACTTTGTGCTAAATGGATCATTTGATCTTTGGAAATTGTTGAGTCTTTGAAATTTTTACTAGGAAATCGTATTAGTTCAAGGAGATTGTGTGGGAAAAAAGATGGAGGATAATCACAACGAGACAAGAAGAAACATGAGCTTTGGATCGTCATTCACTACCAATATGTAGCATGTTTACTAAACATTTGTTTAGAACGCTCATATCTAGTTTCCATGAAAAAACTTCCATATTTTATTATGTTTTAATCCATTCAATATTGGCCCAGAGAAGCCTTGGGCTTAGAACCAAAAGAAAAATGCATGGTTATATATAATTTTGGGCCAATCTAGGATTTGTAGTCATTTGATTCCTCTGATTATTTTGGTGATTTTGGAAGGAATCGAAGGCTTATCTAACACAAAGGATTCACGGTCGAAGAATGTGGATGTTTCTATTTGTGCTATATGGTTGGGCACTCCCTTGCTGTTACAGGCCATGTATGATTATTCTCTCAAATGTGTTTCCATTTAAACTGTAAAATGTTTCTTTATAAGCATGAAAAACAATTTTATCAAGAATCCTTGGGTTTAGAACTGAAAATAAAATGCAAGGTTTTATGAAACATTCAGGCCAATCCAAGATTTGAAATCATTTGATTCCTCTGATTATTTTGGCGATTTGATCAGAATCAGTGGCCTATCCAATGCCAATAATTTATAGCCAAAGAATATGCAATTTTATTTGTGTGTTAGATGGTTGGGAACACCCCTACTGCTAGAGGCAAGGTATGCTTTTCCTCTCAAATAATTTTTCATTTAAAAAATAAAATATTTCTTTATAAGCTTGAAAATCACTTTTATGAATACTCAAAACATAGGCTATATCTTCCTTATAGACAAGGGATCTATAACAAGTTACATTAATTAGGAATTTTACCCTCACGAAAGGAGTTAAATTTAATGAAAACATTACTATACTTAGGATCATCTGTGTATGATGTATTTCCTTTATTATTCCATGTCAAAATATAATTGACAAGCGAGAAAAGGAATAAGCCAGTGTTTTAAGGCTTAAAAAGGGAATAATCCAACAAAAGACAATGGTGCAATAAACATTTTGGGGGATGATTTCCATTTACAAGATAATTTATTTTATCATTGTGTGGTAGGTGTCCCCTTCCCTAGTTTGGAAATATTATAATGCAATGTATCCATCTTAGAACACTCTAAAAACTCCCCTTTCCTAAGAAACTACAGATGGGATATATATTCTTCCAAAGTTACCAATACTTGCACCTTACCCCAACCATTAAATTATCGAACTTGCATGATAAATCTAGCTCATGCAGTGAGAAACAAGTCTCTAAGATATTTCAACCCTAGTGGTCATATGAAACAGTCCTTGCTTTATCATTCAACCAAACCACTATTTATACGAAGCCTACTTTTGTTAATGGAACATCATAGAATCTTGAAATTAAATTATTTATAGATGATATGGAAGGATATCATCGAGTATTATATGTAGATTGTGATGAAACTAATTTGTTTAAACTTAAAATTATGATGTTGTATGGGTGTTATTCTGTGTAGATCAAAATGAAACTAATTGTGTTAAGATATTGATAATGGATATTTTAGGATTTCATTATTCTAACATAGTGTTTTAGTCTTTTGAAGAGAATTCCTTGATGCTGTAGTGAAGGTCTATCCATTTATGGATATTTTCTTTTCAGTATGTGCTTTCCTTGCAATTTGAGATCCAAAACTGTAAATTGCCCCAAGTGGAAAGTGGATGTGGGATAGGTTTATTATAATGCAATCCATTGAAGCATTATAATTTTCACTCTATAAATTAATTTCCTTTATTTTTTCCAGTAATGGGTCCTCACATAAGATTGATGAAGTCAATAATAGTCTTTGTAGGAGTTGAGAAGGAATATCATTGATTCAATTCTAGTTGGAATGGAGGTTTTATTTCGAAAAATTAGATTCATAATTATAACATCAAATGAATTAAAGGAAGTGGCTATTAGAACTTTGTATAGGTTGCTTTGAAATTTGAAATTATTTTTTCAGTTGATGTCTTTTTTTTTCTAGTTGAATCCCTTAAAATATTGTTATCCTTGCTCTAAATCTCATAATAAACAGGGAAATGAAAGAAGTGTTGATATTGTATGTGTTTATATGATCAATAGAGATGTCAGTAATCTCTAGAAAATAATGGGCCTATACAAACAAGGAAGGTTATTTGCTTGACTGGTCCAAGGAAGCTAAACTGTCAAAGTAGCATGGGGTTACCAAACAATTTATATCATAGGATAAGGGAGTGTTTGTGATGTAATCAAAACCTCTTGAAGAGCATATTCCTACATACTGTGTTAAATGCAATGCAAAAAATCAACAAAAAAAAACAACAGAGTTTGGAGGATATATGCCTAAACTCCTCAATAATAGCTTGGAGGGTGAATATGTGGTTTGTGGTCTGTAGTCTAATATCCTTTGCTAAAAATAGCATGCCTTATGGCCAGAAATACTTGGTTTTTGGGACAAATGGAAAATTATATATCAATTGTTGTAGGCAACATTTTGGAAAAGGTGTGTCCAACCATGGTGGGCTTGTGATTGTATGGTAAGAACCGTCCCTAGATATAATGATAGGATGGATTCCCACTCGACTCCTTGTTGGGACTATGATACAATAAAACCAAAGAAAATAACTTAATTAAAGAGATTAGCATTAATGGGGTGCACCATGGGATGATTCCATACTTATGAAATTTAGATTGAATGAACTCTAACTTGGTGTATTTTCTAGTGCAAAGTTTTGATTAACACTTCTAATAAGAAGTGGAAGTCATGGGATCTTTGCTAGGAATGCGATAGGGAGAAGATGCATGAGTGAAATGTCCAATATACGAATGAAAATGTTCAAGTTGTTAGCCAAATTTCAAGAGATAGGATAAATGAGCCCTAATGAATGCCATGGTGATGAAGGTTGATAAATATGGATACAAAATTTGTAACTTTATTGAATACAAACATGACAAACATTGAATTTCACAGTGACAATGTGATCAAGGTTGGAAAGATACATAAACTACCCACTTCAAAACCCTAGAATATGATGAACCTTCTTTAATGTGTGATTCATCTTCTCACTTTCTTCCATCCTTGGAGATTGTCTTATTTTTTTGTAAATATGGCACAACATTTAATCATTGAGCTGTCACAAAATCATCTAGAATTAGAAAATTTCAATACTTCTTTTCTAGATATGTTTGAAAACCATATATCTTAAGCTCAAACACTATATTTCAAGCTCTTACTCTTTTTAAGTGTAAGATATATTGTATTTATGAAAAACTAAAAAAAGACAACTATTTAAAATCATTGAATCATAAGACAAAGCTAGAGGATATTGAAGAAAACTAAGCCAATTGATAGCATCAAATAGTTAAAAACAAAATACTTTGATACCAGCATAGGTTCATTAGAAAATAGAAACATTGAAAAACTAAAAGTTGGTTGTGATGGCTAAATTCTTCTACTTATGTGAAAATATCCTTTCATGCAAGCCAAACTACTTGGATTTGATATTCCATTGCCAATATAATATTCATGTATAATCTAGTTGGTTCTGATACCTTTGGGTGGCATTCCTCCATAAAACACCATATCTATCTTTATTCCAATATTTTGTGTACCAAGAGATGTTATAATTGGCTTGTTAGTCCCAACATATTTCTAATATGTACAATTTGCATCTTTGTTTTGTTTTGCACCATTTGGGTACTTGCGATCTCTTGGAATGAAAAGGTACCACTCATGCTCCCCATATGTTGGTTTTCTTGAAAGATGAAACAATTACAAAATGTTAGTTTATAGAAGAGGTCTATGAGAGCCACCCCTATTTATATTTTCATAGTTTGAGAAAACATTCACTACAATTGTGGTGTAATAGGATTGAAAAATCTATTCTATTGTAGGAATCTATATAGAAAATCATAACATGTTTTGTTGTCACATACTTTCACAAATATGTTTAAATTTATCATTGATGTTAGCTTCATCATCATTTTTGTCCCCTTCTTCCTCCTCTCCATGGTATGGCCACATCCTACTTAACAAAACCATAATGGTAAACCACATATATGTTTCTTGCAATAGAATGAGGGATAACTGATGCAAGAGAGTGGGAGAAGAAAATTTTCAACATATAAAATATACAATTTTACAACACATGGGAGACAAAGAAAGAATGGTCTTAGAGCCTACCTCTTCAACTCTCAATTGGCGATTAAATGTAACTTTGGAAGTCTTCATCCTTTCTTGAATGCTCTAAAAAAATTTCTTATGAACAACTAGAAAGAGTCCTATGAAAAACCCTAGCAAGGATGAGTGAATAGAGTGATAGAATGAGAGAAAATGTAGTGAAAGAGAATTTTAATCCATCAAGGAAAAACTAGACATGAGTAATTTTTGCTATTGGGATCTTTCTTTTGGTCCTATAAGACAAAATCCCACAAAATTCAAGTAATCCATGTGATTGTTCCTTTTTACCCTACATGGAGTGTTTATGGATTGTTTTTTATGGTTTTGGGAGATAAGAATGAGTGAGGGGTGAACCTTGAGAAGTTTCCATGGAGGAGGCACTTGAGTGGTTAGAGGAGGATGTACTAGAGTTGGATTCCATGGGGGGTTAGAAGAGAATGTTTGCATTAGAGGATGATATTGAGAGTGTGCCAACATATGCACATAAATAGGAGGCTAGAATGAGTTGTTCCACTCCACTTCACTCGAGTATAGGGACGTTCTTCTCCTAGAGGAAGTGCCATTATTTTTTCCTATAAAAGGGGTGGAGGGAATCAATAACGCACTTATCTCTTTAGATGACTCATGATGATTGGATATGTTTATTATTTTCTTGATGTAGCTTGGTATTGTGTTACCTCATAAGTGTATTAAATTTTGAGTATTGAAAGGAGTCACGACAAGATTCAATGTCAATATGTGATGTATCACTTAACATATTATACATCAATTTTATTTTTATATTTATGTGTCAATGCGTATATTTGATGTTGTTGCTTTATATTTAAAAATAAATTTTATTTTTTTAATTTTAATTTGCTAATATTGTGATATTTTCCTTGATTGTTTGAGAAGTATCTCTATGGACCATTGGCAATATTTTTGGAACTATATTTGAAACATGATAAGTTATACCAACTCATTGGAAGTGTATCTTGACCATCATATTTATTTCTATTTTATCAGCATTATTTGGAGTAGTCATGCTAAAATGTTTCTTTTATTCTATTTTAAAATCTTTACCATGCTGCATTGAATGCTGACTATCCTTGAAACAATGATCCAAGACTTTTAAAATATGTGGTTCAGAGAATTGTCGCATTGAACTCTTTTGATACTCACTAGTTTCACCACAGAGAACCTCAATCTTTCCCACAAGATGTTTCTTTATTGAGAGACTAAGAATGACCTGTGTGATTTTTTTATTGGTAATTTGGTATACTACATCTCAAAAAATGATCTTTACTTTCGACCAATAATATTTCCTTCAATTTCATTTATTAAGTGCAAATATATATTTGCAAAATTATAAAAAAATTATAGGTTTCCTTATGGCTTAAACTAGACTGTTTTTTATATAAATATATTTATTAAATTCTTCTATATAACATTGCTTTCTGAAATAGGGTTTCTTGGTTCAAGGTTTTGCTCGTACAGGTCCTTCTTTAACACCAGTTGAGGTGTTGATTGCAATTCATGGGATAGATCGAGAAAGGGATAGAGTACATTTGAACAAGGTATGCATATTGACTGGCTCACAATAGTTAGATTTTAAATAAGTATCATGTATTGAAAGATTAAATATTTGTACTTACTCACATCTTATAGATGGATGTTCTACATGATCTAAGAAAAGCGTTGTGTTCACCCAGTAGGTTTTATCAAAAGTGTTGAATCAAATTATATGTTATAACAATTGCTTTTTATTTTTCTCCATTTATAATTTTATTGCATGTGCAGGAATAAAATTATTCCAAGTATTTGGTAATTGAGCAGTTTGAATAGACACCACTTCCTTTATTGTTCATGCGGAAAGTTATTCAATCAATTTCTACTTCTCTTGCTCTAGTGAGTGACATGTCTATATTTTTCTTCTAATAATGTTGCAACACCTTTGTACATTGCAAGCAAACTTAGATAGAATTGTAAAAATTTTGTTTTTGATATCAGAGAAGCACATAGTCATGCCTGGGTTTAGTTATAATAGAAATATTTCTTATTCCTGTTTGTAATACGTGAAGCTCAAAGTGGAGGACGAGTGATTTGGCAGTAATATTTTCAAATTTTTAGACCTTCATGAGATTTTTGAGACTAATATTTATTGGGATGCAAGTCACTTTGGTAATGGAGATACTCTCTCGATTAGTAAGACAAAAGATGACATTCTCTTTTGAAACAATGTACATGGATGGTTGTAACATGTTTTAGAAATTTTAATGAACCTGGCTAAGAATTTCTCTGCATAAGAATATTCTACTTGATTTGTGAAATTAGTGCTATCAAAATTTCTAGTGTCAATTCTTATAGCAGTAAAGAATTTCTTTTTCAATTATGAATAGTTTTTATGTTCAAGAATATGATTCTTGTAATTAATGATTATCAAATCTCTTTGTTTGGTACCTATAACAATATTGATGGATCTTGATATTTGTAATCCCATTTATCATGCGCTAAATTAATAATATACATTGCATTTCCATCAGTCTACCTTAAATTGCATTTAATAACATAAATGTTGGACTAAAAGGTTTATAACCCTGGCATTGAATAATTTAATAAGATATTCATTAAATGGCCGGGAAATTTATTTTCATTTAAATTGTATCCTTGTTATAAACTACTAATTGTTCAAACCTACCTTCTTTACATAAACATGAAGTCATTGGGAAGATATGAATCTGCTTTTTTGGCATAGATTCCCAACACTTAAAACTTACCCCATCAATATTTCACAAACTCATAGACATGACCTTAGAAACTTTGAATGATTTTCCTCCTCATGTTTATTTGATTAAACAAATTTTCAATTGCAAACACAATTTTATTCATCTTAACATAGTATGTTTTGTACATTAAAAATAGGGTTTTATAGGCACACTATAAACATTTATCTTATACGATATATAGTTATATGCTAAAAATCCAATAATTAAGGCAAAAGGATATGTTATCAAGCCTTAGTTTGAGTGGGAAGGTACACCTTTAATCCAAATTTTGTATCATGTAATGTTTTCATGCTCATTCCACCAATTCTCAAATGAGGTTGCTATTTGTGTTATGCTACTCATTATCTTATAAGCATTGATTTCTTGAAAACCGGTTCTTACTATTTAGAATGATTTTACTAAAAATGTCTCTTTCTATGCACGTGCATATCTATGTGGTATCTCAATTCCTAGTTGATAAAATAATCGGATCTACTCACTTCCCTTGTAAATTGTGTTAGATTTTTATCAATTAGATAGTATTATCTTAAGATCTTATCTGAGAGAATAATATGCACATTAATCAATCACAAGAGACAATAGACACAAAGATTTTCCTCAGGGAAACCATAAAGGAGAAAACCCTGCAACTTCCTCAGAGATAGAATAAGAACCAATGGTAGTAGTAAAACCCAAAGACAGAAAGATGATCTCTAATAGTTGTGCTCTCTCTCACTTGAGAGAACCTCTTCTCTCTCACCCATGCACTATGGCTGGGTGTGTGTGTGTGTATCAAATAGAGAGACTCACTCTCTATTTATACTAGTTTCTGACTTGACAATCACTTATCGGGGTCGACTTCTCTAGGAGAGTCTAATAACCCTAGTGCCCCGAAATTGTGGGGACTTTGCCCTTCGATCAACTAGGAGGGTTAACCTCTATGACTTTACATGAATTGATTACATTAATGATTCTCCCAATAGGAACATCATGGACTAATGAAATACAATATATAAAATATACAAGATAATACATTCTGAAGTTACAAATACATCAACACTCCCTCTTAACTAGGAAGGTATTCTCTTGACATAATTCATCAGCACAAGTATTCGTCACTAGATCAAATTCGAATCATCATCAAAGATAGATCATAACTGGATTATCATCAAAGTTGGATCATCACTAGATCATCATCACTGGGTCATCATCAAAGTTGGATCATCACTGGATCATCATCAAAGCTAGATCATCACTGGATCATCAAAGCTGGATCATCACTGGATCATCATCAAAGATGGATCATCACTGGATCATCATCACTAGGTCTTGATCAAATATATATCATCATTGGATCATCATCAAAGTTGAATCATCAAAGTTGGATCATCACTGGATCATCATCATCATCACCGCTTCTGCTATCTCGATCAAATGGTGTTATCTCTCAATTATTCTTGTCATAGGAAGTTCGACAGAGCCAACCTTTTTTCATGTTGGTTGTAGGCCTAGCCTCCATGTAGGTCTTCATCAACAACTCTTATATCATTGGCATGGTAGGACACACCTACTTCCATCTGAGAAAGGCATCAGCACTTACATTCACTAGCATGGTAGGACACACCTAATATCATATGTGAAAGACTCCAGCACTTACATCCACTAGCATGGTAGGACACACCTACTACCATACATGGAAAGAATCTATCACTTACATCCACTGGAATCATAGGACACACCTACTACCATCTAGGGAAAGGCCCCAACACTTACATCTACTAGCATGGTAAGACACACCTACTACCATCTGGGGAATGGCTCTCCACTTACATCCATCGACATGGTAGGAAACACCTACTACCATCCGGGGAAGGGCTCTGCACTTATATATGCCAGCATGGTAGGACACACCTACTATCATCTAGAGAAGGGATCCATACTCACATCCATTGGCATGGTAGTACACACCTTCTACCATTCGGGGAAGGGCTCTACACTTACATCCACCGGCATAGTAGGAAACACCTACCACCATATGGAAAAGGGCTCAACACTTACATCTGACCATGGGAGGAACCAATACTACCACCATGTCAGAAGGGCATAGTACTTACACCTGACCATTGGAGGAACCAATCCTACCACCATGTCAGAAAGGCACACGGACTCATCACTTCCCCTTGGAAGGAACCTCGTTCTCGAGAACACCAAGATTCTCTTTTGAAGTAATAAAGCTTCACTCTGACAATTTCTAGCATAAAATCACATCAGGACCGATTAAATCCAAGGGTAACTTGCGAGCTTCACCAGGACCGATTAAATCTAAGGACAACCTATAGGACTGATTATGTCTGAGCAGCCTACGAGCTTCGCCATGATTTATGCTCAGACAACTTGTCTCATCGGCTATGTTAGAACTCCCTCTTTCGAGAGATATTGATCTGGATCACAAATTGGAGCTTCACTACTCCTCTCTGTATGATACAAAAATGCAAGTCATATCAATCAAATCAAATAGTAGTTTTCACAAGAAACATACTACCTCCCAAATAGCCAAGCAAGTGGCAACATATTTTTCCATGGCTATTTTCAATGCCATGCAGGACTCCTTCCTACTAAACCAAGAGATCACACATGATTCCATACTAAAGCAGCACCTCGGAGTGCTCTTCCTATCAATGGCACTTCCTGCCCAATCCAAATCCACATAATCCTCCATGGGTTAGTCTTCTGATTTGATTCATACTTGAGCCCATAGTCAACTATACCCTTTAGGTACCTATGAATATTATTTGCAGCAATCAGGTGAAAATGTCTTGGATCTGTCAGGAACTCACTCAATGTGTTCACAACAAAGCAAATATCTGGTCTCGTATTCATTAGGTACATCAATGAACCAATCATCTGATGATACATCATAGCATCAACCATCTCTGATGAAGCATCACTCAATAGATTTAGGTTCAATGCCATAAGTGTGGTCATGGCCTTGCAGTCCATCATCCCAAATCTGTTCAGGATCTCCACTGCATACTTCCCTTGTCCTAGGGAGATTCCATCTGCATTCTTCCACACCTCCATTCCTAGAAAGTATTACATCATCCCCAAGTCCTTCATCTCGAACTTGACAGCAAGTCTCCTTCTTGCAAATTTAATGAGTTCCTCTTTTCTGTCAGGAACAAGTCATCGACATATAACAGGAGCATCACTAGTCTTCCACCTTCAAACTTGAAGGAAACATTGGAATATTATTTACTCTTAGTAAATCCTAGAGCCATCAATAAGTTGTCCATCATGTCATACATGTCAACCCTCAGGATCTTCTGTAGTCACTCCCTCTAAAGCGAAGCATCATTCTCCCTCTACCTTTCATACTCTATGCATTGAAACATTCTGTACCGGAGTGACAAGTAGCTTCCTCTATAACTAATATTCTATGTATCCATCTAGGGTCACTGGATACCAAGATCCTCTATCTTGAACCTTTTCAAAACTTATTCTCCCACCCATCTGTGAGATTGTCATCTTTTATAGGATTTCATATTCAACCTTGTAGCAACGGTTAAGATCTTCATCACTCTAGGTGATCTCCAAGCTCCTCATTTATGTGTTATCCCATGGGTTCCTTCTAAGCTTGTGAAAGGCCATATTTTTCACACATGATTCTTCCTGTCAAACTTCTAGTGGCTGCAAATGTCTCCTCGTATTCTATACCTTATTTCTGTGAGAAGCCTCATGCTACGAATCTTGCCTTTTATCCCACGATGTTGCCATCTACTACATGCTAGATCTTGTAGATCCATATGGAATATATTATGAACTTCTCTTCAGGTCTTGATAGTACATCCTAGACATCATTCTTCTTGAACTGGTACTCTCCTTCCCTTTCTTCTTGGCTACTTCTGCATAGCTAGAAGGCTTTGCATCAGTGATGTTGCTCAATAGTGTCACATAACTGCACTGTGTCTGAGACCTCTTCTTTCTTTGAAAGTATCATCAAATTATTCTTCATCTTGGATTATTTCTTGAACTTTCGTCACTTGTTTTTTAGAACAAGTCTCATCCTTCTTTTCTTGTGGGTGATTGTACGTGATCTTTCCTACAAGTCAAATGCACCAGTTGTATGGTCAGAAAAATATCATAAGGCATATTCATAATGGAAAATTCTTATGCATAAATATATAATCATGCAACTATTTTAGTTAATACGACATCCATCCATATCTCATGGAAAAATTCTAGATGCCTTCCATCTCTACCATGACATCATTGATATTGTGCACTAATCTAATATGTCAGTAAAGAGGTTTCATTCTAGATAAGTAGCAATGGAAAGTTGTATAGCACCATGATCTACTTACTCATCACATGCATATAAGTAGTATACTTTCATTAATGCAAACATGCATAATACATCAACTGAATATAAACAAATGCATAACAAAACAATATCATGAAATGACAATTGAATATTTATGTTTATTTGTTTCGTGGGTAGACTCCTTCTTTCAGCTTCATCATCTTCTTCATTCATAACAACATCATTTTTTATCCAAATGCTTAAGATGGATAAGAGGTTTTTCAAGAATTGAGTTCTTCATATTCCTCATCGCTTGAGGGATCTTCTTTGAATCGTGAGCGCTTGATATTCAGTTGCTCCCATCTTCTCTTATCTTATTATGGGTCGAGCTTCATCTTGTGTGTGCTCTTCCCAGAGTCTACTAAAAGTAATCACTTCCTTCTGGCACACATTACTTGAATGAACACTAGTACAAAAAGAGGAATTAGCTACTACGTGACTAAAAATTCTAGTCACCACAGGTTTTTCAAGTGGTTTACTACTAAATATGAGCAATTTTGATTGACCCAACTATAAAAAACTACAATTAAGGACTAAGTTAGTCACCAGTTAACAAATATGACTAGACAATAAGTGACAGAGTTAAAATGACTAACATAAACGACTAATTTAGTCACGACGTAAATAATGACTAACTAGAAGAATATGAATTAGTCATTTTTAATTGTGTCATGGAAAATTGCAATTGTGACAATGAAGTGTTACAGTTTAGTAAATTTTGTAAATTGTCTACCTTCTATTAGTAATATTGGTGCCATGCACCTTGATATTCAGAGATCCAACAAAGCAATGGAATGAATTTTCTCTTGACCATCTTTATCCCTGCTACACCATTGAAGCAAACCGTTAAGCATGTGCCAAAGGAAATTAGGTTCCTACAGTTATGAATTAGGTACTAGAACTAGTACCATATCAATACCTAGAAGCATCATAGCTAGTTGTTGATCCTTCAATGTAAGAGTCCCAAGTCCTATACTGAGGTTTTTTTCTAACTTCAATATAACTATCATGATTTGTGACCGTCAAACTAGCTCGACATAGCTTCACCGGGATCAATTCCTTTAAATGTCGAAGCAATTGATCCAATAATAATTGAACCGATGGAAGCACTAGGAACAATATTTTAACCAATCAAGGTCTCAATTATAATTAAACTGGGGTGCTGACCCAGAACTAGTCTCATATCCATATGTAGTAAAAAGGTAGAAGCCTGACCCCATCTCAAAGTTTCAGGTAAATATTTCGATTCCTCAATCTCTAACAGTCCTCACCTCGTAGAATATGATATGTATAATGCAGTGATGACCTCTTCTTATCACTATCAAGTTAAACCTCCTTTATGCATTATTGCCGAGGTAAATTTTGCATTTGACGTCGCCACCCTCCTGATTCACGATGTGTACAACTAGAGACATCTAGTGAGGTCTCTAGCTACAACTCCAAATGTTAGCGGATGTGTTTGCTGGCATCAAGACTCTTCTCTAAGTGCAATATTGTTGTCAACCTGTACACTCAAAATTAGTTCAACTGATTTTCGTCAATGTTGTTGGGCATTTGTCTAGTTATGTGCTGGTAAGTTGAATCATTTTGGGTTAATAGTCACACTAATCTATGTCGATAAGTTTATTAGGGATGCCATTCATGAATGTGGGGACACATCCAGTGGATTTCCCCACAATATCTATTCGAAAAAAATAGAAAAGTTAAATATCATGAATGAATATATCAATCTTTAAGCCCCAACTTCAGTTGTTAGAGTAATAGCTTGAGTGGGTCTAATGGTTAAGAACATGTGTTTCCTCCCAAGAGGTCACATGTCCAAATCCAGAGGGGGGTAGGGTATGTACACCTATGTAGACTTTAGTAGTTAAATAGTTGCAGAGAGGAGGTTCCTTGTCCCACAAATAAGGGGGTCTCATACAACAAAGTTGGTGTCTCACTTGAGTGTGATATTAAAAATATATTATTATTATTTCTTGAAAATGAGGAAATAACTTCAACACAAATGGAATGGAAGTACACAAAAAATCCCTTTAGCAAAATAGGTCTACCTAATTGAAACCATAGATTATTCTCAAGAGATAAACACCTCAAGTGATTGGGAGATAAGTTTCAGACTCTAAATCATAAGCTACTAGAATGATTAACATAAATTTAAACCTAATTAATTACTAGAAACTTTAAATTCAATATTATTATTTTTATTATCATAGAACAACAATAATTATATTTACACCCCAAAAAAAATTAATGTTTTTCGTTTGCAAATCCATGAATATTATTATTTTTATTATCATAGAACAACAATAATTATATTTACACCCCCCCAAAAATTAATGTTTTAGTTTACATTTGAAATTACCCATCCATATAAATTTCTCAAGATATTGAAATTCCTATGCTATAAATTTCAAATCGTCATTCAAAATATTGGAAATTTGATAAATTATAATAACTCACTCACTCATGTCATGCACTCACTGCTTAGCTGTGCAAGATGACCAGTAATGATTGATCACTATGAGGCACTATCCATCAAGATGTCACTCTGAATCCCAATGGGGCTGCAATCTAAAGTGTGGCAATGTGTCAATGACTACGACTATAACATTAGATAGCAACTACTAGTCTACTACTAGGCCCAAAACAATCTCAAAACTTTGTTCCTACTACCGATGTGAACCTCTCTACCAATGTCCACTCTTTTTTAATCAAAATGAAATTCAAAAGGCTAGTTTGATGAGTCCTCCTCTACAAGACTTCATTTCTTGCATGAATATCATGGACTCATGACAACTATAAACAACACTTGATGTCATGCAATTAAATACAAATAATGGCATGTAGCTAAGATCACAAAATGTACATAGGTCAATTATGAAATGCTATAGAGAGGTGTCATTGGGCACATGATATGGAGAAACAATGAATTAGAAAAAAAATTTCGACCAAAGCACCTGCACAATGGTTATTAATAAAATTAAAAAAACAATTGTTGGCTCAAGAATAGTCTTTCAATTTGATGGGTGGCATGATCATGATGTAATCTCCCTCTGTCCTTTTAAACATTTGTGGTTTCTCACAACAATTGTCCTCAACGGTCACAACCAAAATACATATTAAAATACCTATGTTTACATCCTCTTCTCTATAATCCTCATCTCATAGTCATAACTAAGGATTATTATGCATGCACATCCTCCCATTATAATATCAATTAGGTCAAGGCACAAAGACAACCATAAAATATCAAATGTGTCAAGATGCAAAGAGTAAGAGACAACTATAAGTAAGTATTATATTAAATTTACCATATAAGAATTTAATTGACACTATCAACTAAGATTTGACACATTGGATTGTTGTGATACTCTTATCACTCCTTACGAATGTGATTGCAATGAATTCTTTGAAGGTGAAGTCTATAATTTTAGGTCTTCTTCCTAATTATCATGCCTTTTGGTAAGACAAAAAGGAGGGTAGAGTCCTGCAACAACATGGAAAATAGTTTCGACATAGAGGTATACACATTAATTGTTTTCATTAAATAACTTAAATTTCCTACCTGTGACTATCAATTCACTGAATCGTGGATTGGTACAAAACATAGCAAATTTGAGAGCCGTGAGCCCTTAAATACTCACACCTAGAACTTTCTCAAATCTAGCCATTAGTAAACTTCTTCTAGTATTTTGGTTCAATTTAAAAGGCATATTGTTGAGGCTCAGACATGCAATGTGTTGCAAGGCTTCAGTTGACTTAGGATTGATTCCATTGCCCATCCATCCCATACATATTGTATGCTTTCACGACAAGTGCTGAACAACATAATTTGATGCCCCAACCCGGTTACACTAGCGTTGCTAACTTGCTTGGTATCTAGGATTTGTTTTTTTAATTTTTTATGAGTTGTGTATTGTTTTTTTAGGTGCCCAATCCCCATGATTCTTACATCTCTTATGATTGGATTGTTTCCCTCTCTCTGGTTTAAATTAATTTTTTGGTTATATATATAGCCTTGTTTTGCTTAGTGACTTCATTTTGTATATAGTTAATAGTACATAATTCTCTCATGGTTCTAGTTATTCTTTAAGACTATATTTAGTTACGACATCTTGCAATATGCATAAGGTTGAGCGGATGCCCCAATATGGTTATCACATAGTCTAAGTAGTTTTTTTTATAATGAAATGTGCTCCAACTCGAAAAAAATACAATAAAATAGTTGTTATGTTAGTGAACTATAAAATTAATGATATATATATATGACAAATTAATGTGTTCAAAATACGTTTGATTGAAAATATATCATTTTTTCATGTGCTCCTAGAATAAATAACCTTCCAATTGAAATTAAGACGCCCCCTTCAAATTTGATCATTGGTGGCGAGCAACAATGAATTCAAAGGTCAAGTCAAAGTAGTAGGATTCTTCACAACATGTTTACAAATCTAGAGCTACAAGATATGGAGGGAAAGAATCCGCAGTTAATCCCAAGAACTCTGGCCAGGTGTGTATTTATTAAACGTATATCATAATAATTTACTCAATTACATTCTCCAATTTGTCACATAGAGATCCTCAGATCAAAAAGCATTTATTTTTTTCACTTGCGACTGGATACTGTCAAATCCAATGCTATCGGTGAACTGTAACCATTTTTGGAGGAATTGGGTATCCAGCGTCCTAGGGAGCCAAGTTTTCCATTGTTTAGTTTAGCATTCAGCATTGATTCTCACCATTAACATCAATTTGGAATGTCCAGTTTATTTTTATTATTATATTGATTGGAAACGTTTTGCGAATTCGCACTTCACAACACTGACTTTGTGCCAAGTCAAACAAGTAACTATTCTGGCGAAATTGTACAGAACTTTCTCTCGTCCCTAATACTTATTCCTTTGAAATTAATACTATTTGGGTGGAACATTTCACAGTAATAATGAAACCCTACTGGATTGCTTAATATTTTACCAACCTCATCCATGAACCAAGGTCCCATGGACCGATTGGTCAAATTGTTTGGACCCCAATGCACATTGCAAAGGCCTAAACTAAATGACAACATAAACTTGAAAGCACTTCCAAAAGCACACCCTTACCGGCTGCACCACATAGAGTGGGTGATAGGGTTGAGGGGTAGCTATTTAGCAAAAATTTCCCAAGACATACGGCTGGCTTCATCCCTTCAATGCTCCTCTCTAAGGGTGGGGGATGTTAGTTGTTAATTGTTTATGCTAGTTGCTTAGTATATATGTGCATAAAATACATAGAATGTCACCATGGTCACATTATGAGATTTAGTGGTTAGGGTAATTAGGTGTTATGGGGGTTAGCTAGGGTTAGGGGGTTACATTTAGGTGGATTAGAGGATTAGGGGTATAGGGGGTTAGGGTTTAAGTGATTTAGGGTTAGGAGGTTTAAGGGTTATGGGGTTAGGGGATTTGGGATTAGGGGTTTGGATATGATTCCTTTTATGATATTAATTTATGGTCGTATGCCCTTTTTGTCCCCATTTGTCTTTTTTTCATTTTTGATACTATGTCTCGAGGGAACAAGGAAAATGAACAAGCATTGTATGTAGAGACGCTTAGTATTATTAATTTATTTTTCACACTTTGGGATTGATTTTGTATTATTATGTGATGTACTTATTATGCTTTATAGATAATATATGCCAAACATTTTACCTTTAAAAGAAGTGTGGCCCAATTTTTGTTGAACTAGTGGAATTATTTTTATTAGATAGGACACATAATTTTAGTTAGGTTGAAATTATCTTATATACAAGGGATATATATATATATATAGCCATTAAACATGGAATAATAACATGCACACAATGTGTATTTTTCTTATTTTATAGCCTCAAATAGAGCTTATTTGTGGAAAGATGGGTGATATATTGAAGATGGTTTGTTGGGTTTAGATGGACATGAAGCTAAAAGATGAAACACTTTTATTGAAAAGTTGAAATTGAGTTTCATTTACTTAAAGGAGGAGGAAGATATCTTGGTCTTGTCATGGAAACATACTAGAGATTATACTACAAGCCTTCAATACACGACCATGTTCTTGAATGAGGACTAAGAAGTAGAGTAAGTGGTGTATTCCTTTGTGGAAAACCACGACTCCTCTAAAAACCAAATTGTTGCAGTGGATAGAACTATATAACAAGGTGTTGACTTGGGGTATATTCAAGAAGATATCTTGTCATAGAGCACATTTATCAGGTTTATGTAAATTATTGGAGACATATCTTTGAATTTTTTTTTTTGATGGTTAGTCAAAATTTCCCTATTAGACCAAATACCTTAAAAATGAAAAATAAAAGTAATCATAAGTTAAAATTAACATTGTTTAATATTTCTATATATTATTTATATAATTAAAAATACTTAAAATCATTTTACTGCTCAACTAAAATCATTTTACCACTCAACATCAATATAATGGTGGTTCTACATTACCATTTTGCTTCATGTATTACACTATTACATATAATTCTTGAATTTCATGGTGAATTCTATCAATTTTTTTGTGATGAATATTTACCAAATATCATTGTTGCAGAATTTGAACACAAAGGAGACGAGGTGACCTAGATTGTTATAATACTGTGAGTTTCTATGATGTTGTTCCGAGCTCTTTTCTCGATATTCTCTTACCATGTTTAAACACAATAATCGAAATTAAAATTTGTCACTATTTGAATGGTTATCCCTTCTGATTTCTGTCGTCCCATTATCCCTATCCCTATCTGTAGGGGAAAATTGATCTAGTTTGAATATTTCTTTATAGATGGTCCTCATAACTGTACAATTTTCATAAGTAGTAAATAGATTTAATTCTCTCAAATGGAGTCACATTGAAAATGGGTGCTAGGATTTCAAAATAGCTTATAAACCCGTAGAACAGAAAGATATACCAAAGATAATGGTGGATGCCCTAATCATGGTCGATGGTTTTTATACAATGAATTTCTGGCTTATCGAGGGCAATGGCATCAGTGCAGACAAGAAGAACTGAGAATGGATCAAAGAATTTACAGGGAAGGGAAAAGAATTTATAGGACATGCAATAATAGGCCGAAACCAGGGCCATGGCCAAAATGAAACCCGTGTCCCATTATACGAATCACCATATTTAGAAGTAATTTGTCTGTATATAAAAAGATGCTTGAAGACGCATCTAAGAAGACTAAATGGAGCCGGAATTCAGGCAATTCTAAACATGGTGATGAGATTGGTGTCAGTGGACAGAAATTGAAACTGTCAAATATTGGTATTGAGCTTCACGTTGAGTCTCCAGGTTTGTTTTCTTCTATGTTTATGTTTTTCTTAATTACCTATTACTTTGATTTCCTTTCCCTCTTCCAATTATCCTACCTTCTTATGATCTGCCCTCTCTAGTTTACTTTCCCCTTACTTACTTGCCCTCTTTTATTATTGCGTTTTTATTTTATTCATGTTTTTTTAGTTGTTGTGGATGTGGTGGAGAGGAAATGGGTAAATCATAATTAGCTACAATAACAGAGGATTGCTACACCTGCAGATGCACTAGAATAGGCCATAAGGATCAAAGCTATTATTGGATATCCCATGATTTTCAAAGACCGGGTTTAGCTTTGCATGAGAGTCAGTTTCACGAGGACAACATGGTTCGGCTTCACTTTGACGGGTGTGTTGATAGGTATTTAGGGAGGGTTACTCCTTCATACTGTGATTGGAAGTGAAACTTTGAACACCTGATATACACTCCATCCTCTGCTATCTTTTCCACTACTTTACCCATCTCTATACCTATCTATTCTCTAGAGAGAAACCTTTCTCATCGCAAGCTCCTAGCTCTTGCTCCTGCATCACTCATTGCTGTAAGTTACAGCCTTGAAAACAGGCCAGACCTACCTAGTTTCATAATAAGATTTCTATGTTTATAGATAAAACTTAGGAACTAGCAATTCCAAGGGTTGGTAGACCAAAAACGTTGTGTACAAGATTTCCATTACTGTGAAATTGATGCTCTTCTAGACTGCTCCTGTTATGGTGACTGCCTATATATGCTCAGCTTACATTATGGACCTATCTCTCAATAACTTACCAAATCCTATTGCAATTTGCAGCTTTGTATGAAACATAAATACAGTTGATAGATCATAATTAGTTTTCAGTAGAACCCAACATGTCCAGCAGAGCTATTTCACTCTCTGTTCTTATAACTCTGCTTCATCTTCTGTGTTACATTGAATTTTTTCATGCAATTCTGCATGATTCAGATCTTGTTGCCCTGAAAGAAATCAAGAATGGCTTGCATGATTTTCCAGGTTCTGTATTCTTCGAGTCATGGAACTTTGACTCCAGAAACCCATGCAATTAATTCAGTGGAGTAATGTGCAAACATATAGATGGGTTTTCTCGAGTTCAAATCCTGAATCTTGGTAGCTGGCTAGCTAGTGCTCCTGGACTGAGCGGTGAAGACCTGCAATGGCGATTTCCATTAAACGCAGGTACTAGTTTAGGTGAAGCTATGGGAAAAACATGTTGCCTATTTGTTGCAGGTATATAACGTGAATTCTCATTATTTGAGGTAGGAAAAATAGTACCCTTAGTGGACTACTTCGGTCATTAAGGTTACAAAGAAAAGACAAAGCAATCATAGACCAAGCATAAAAAAAATGTTTAGATTCCTTGGATGCATGAAGAAGAAGGGAAGAAGTATCAGCAAGAAAATACATCGAAATATAATTAGTTCAAGATGAATTAAACGAGAGGGTACATAAAAATATGATGAGTTTTGAAAACTTAAAATGTTCAATAAGCAGACATGACCAATACAAAGAATTTTTCCAAGAGCAGTTCCAGAGATATGGATACCTATGAGATGTGCTTTTGTAATCCATTCATTGTAAACCAAATTAGCTTTTACAGTATTAGAATGATAATTTTATAGTTATATTTCTTTGTTTTGTTGTGATATAAAAAGCTATGCAAACTTATTAAGTGATCATTTCTGCCATATGCATATCTTATACAAGGCATTGTTAATTCGATTGGAAATTCCACTCATCTAATAAACATGGAGCACACTCAAGATACATTGATAGTCCAAAATCAAACATACCACAACGATTTAAGTTATATTCCATTCAAAAAATTCCACAAATACCTCTTTTGATTGTGAAGGGCTTCAACTTTTAAGATTATAAATAGAAAACATACCCGCAAACAGACATGGAAGAAAGCTGATGAAAACAGATTTCGATGATAGCTTAATACTCTTCTAGTTGGTCAAATCTTTGAAGTGAAGAAGTTAAAGCTTCAAGCTTTTATTGATTCCTAGTTTTGATTGATTTTTAGAGGATTTGGACCAATGGACAATTCGTTTGGAAACATTGTTAGAAACTTGGATCATTAATCATATTGAAACTCCAATCATTCTTTAAATTCTACAAACTCATGTAAAATTTATAATCGAAAAGGAATATTTCTCTCCTAGAAAATGGTTCACATTTAAAAAAACTTGCATTGATACATGGGCCTCTTTTCTCTGCCTCCTGAGCTCAACGGGCATGGTGACCTAACTGGTGGATCCATGAAATTGTATTGAATACATAGAGACCCAGTTGGAAGTGGAACCCCAGCTACCAGAGCAAAGGATGAAAAATAATTATGCTGTAGATAAAGAGTTTGAATGCTTACTGTATAAATTTTTCTCACATATTCGAAAGGTATTATCCCTGTCAAATGGTTGTGATTTAAATATATATTCCGAGCACTCGCCAGAAGAGGAGAGAGTTCCCCTGACAGATTATTGTGGCTAAGATCTATAGTCTCAATACTAATTACTAATCCAGCTTGCAATGTAAGGCTACCAGATAGGCCATTAGGTTGCAGGCAAAAATTTGACAGGTGGTTAAGCCCAAATAGGGATGTTGGTATACTTCCAATAAATTGATTCATGATGAGATCTAAGTGCTTCAATCTACTCAGAGAAGCTATGTTCTCAAAAGATCCATACAGATAATTGTGTGTCAAAGATAGATATTGTAAAGAAGAAGGAAGCACAGGTAAATCACCTGATAGCATATTCTAACCGAGATCAATGTGTAGAAGCTGAATTTCAGTACTGGAAATTTCTCCCACGATATCATTATGAGCCAATACCAAGATCTTGAGATTGGGGTTCATGGTCAAACCAGCAGGAATAGAGACTTGAAGCTGATTATAGCTCAAATCAAGCGTATGAAGACTGTATAAATTGTTGAGAGACCATTGAATTGGGCCTGATAAAGAGTTCTTACTGATAGCCAAAAACTCAATCTTGTGAATATTTCCCAAAATGTCTAGAATATTCCCTATTACTCTTCCAGGAAAAACAATCAATTGAAGAAGAGCTGTTAGATTAACCAATGATGGACTTAGTTCACCACTCAGTCCATAAGAATTGGCTAGCCAGCTGCCAAGATTTAGGATTTGAAGTCTTAAATTCTCAGCGTTGGTACAATAGAGTTAGACATGCCAACAGGTTTTTGGTTATTTTCTCTCCACACTAGTTCTTTGATTTTCCAGATACAGTTATTGACAAATGGCCTTCGGGCAAATACCAATTTGTCAGCTAATTGTTACAAAAAAAGTCCTGTAATCATCGAAGAGAGCTCCTTTTTCTCTCTGTGTATTCTCACATTTCTCTTCAGATGAAACCCACATTCTGAGTTTAGCAGAGTGGTCTAAATTGGGGTCACTCTCATAGTTACCTGCTGATCACCACTTCCAGAAAGATGATAAAGTTAGTGATGGAGAGAACTGTCAGAAACGAAACATTATCTTAGATGTGTCCACGAAACAGTGGCTAAAACACTCAGACATGTTGCTTCCAAGAGATTCTTCTCTGCTCGTTCTTAGGGGACAGGGAGTCTCATTTAAAGGAGTCAGATTGATATCTCACTTCACCAGGAATTCTTCCAGTGCAGCAGCAAAACAACGCACTACTGAGGATGAAGAGGATGGCAATGAAGAGAATGTTTCAAAGCAAAGAAATATTGAGGCATCACCAGAAGAATGTGACCAGGCAATAGAAGGTTGAGCTTAGTAAAAACCAAGGCAAAACAAGTGCAGGAATTTCTCAAGAAAGATGAGGCCTTCGTAAACAAAATTTGGGATACAATGCTTGGAATTGGATCTGCACTAAAAGTGGTGGCATCTATGAGCATGCAGGTTTTATCACTTGAATGGCATTTAACTTCTTTTAGCTTTATAATACAACCGATCAATCACATATTTAGTGATGGAAATTGGGGGAAGAAATTAAATAGAATAATTTAGAGTATTTTCTATTCTTGTGTTTCATTGTAGTCTCTCATCAAGGAAAACCTTAGGAAATGAAACTATTTTACATAAGTTTTTAGTTTAGATGGAAATTTTGTTTGTCTTATGAAATAAGAAACATGTCTGTACATAAATAATCTAGAACAAATGTTAATATACTGTTTTTATGTTTAAGTTGTGGCAAATATAGTCCATTTTAGTACATTATAGAAAATTTGCTAATGTATTGGAAAATTTTGCTAATTTGCAAAGGTTTAGAAATCTGGTAATGTCAGCCATTCAATAAAGTTAGCCCAGTGTGTTCATATTAGACTTTTGAGGTTACCTCAATCTTTGTTTTTTACTGCACACTCACATCAATCTTTGGTGCAAATCCATTGTAAACTTGTTCACAACTGATTTCTTTTCTGATCTATATCACAAGCAGGGAAGATTGGGCCAGGAAACTTCATCAGTGGAAACACGATTTATTGGAAGTAGTGCAACATTATCGGATTGGAACTAAACTTGTTTGGGATAACATTACAATATATTTCAGGCTTTTACTGAAGCTTGCAAGTGGAAAGAATCTTTCACGGAGAGAGAGGCAGCAGCTAACTAGAATAACAACAAACATTTTCAAGCTTGTACCATTTGCAGTCTTCATCATAGTTCCATTCATGGAATTGTTGTTGCTAGTTTTTCTCAAATTATTTCCCAACATGCTACCATCCACTTTTCAAGATAAGATGAAGGAACAGGTATTATTTTCTACTACTTACATTTCTTGCTTTGTCAGTATAAATAATCTATGTCAGTATAAATATTAAATAATCTATGTGATGCAAGCTTCTGGGATGGGGTGGATGGTTTTTGGCCCTTGCAGATGGATGGAAGTGTTGCCCCATAGATCGAGGAGACATCCAAAGAATACTAAAAAATGTGGAGTTCTAAAACAAGATCAAAAGTTATTTAAAACTTTCTATTAACAGTTGAAACCATTTGGTTCCAAGGCCATTGGAAACAATGCACTATCACAAAGTATTATGATACTATTTCCTTCTCTTTGGGTTAGTGCTTGCTAAACATTGGGGAAAATCCTAGTGAATTTAGAGGTCAACTAATAATCGAACAAAAAGACAAATAATTCTTTATACTTAAATACAAATTAATGTCCTAAAAATCTGTGAAAAATCTGCAAGCTAATAGATATTTCATTGCTGAAAAATGCATGGAAATCAATGCAAAACTGGCGATTTAATAGATGATTTAATGGCCGAAAAACTGGCGAGCTAATAGATGATTTAATGGCTGAAAAATGAATGGAAATCAATGCAAAAAATCATTGAGTTTGGGCACAAAACTGAATGCAAATTAATGAACCAAGATTGCTAATTAGATGTAAAAATCCAGAAATTAGTAATTACAGCAGCGAATTAAGAAGGTTTTTAAATTGAAAAAGGGAACCTTCTAGCTCCATTGTCATACCTGAAATGATATTTTTTGGTGGAAAAAGGCTACCTTGTCATACCTGAAATGATATTTTTTGGTGGAAAAAGGATACCTTGTCATACATGAAATGCAAGAAAATGTATCTGTGACAAAAGACTCCCATGTTGTAATTCCCATGTCAATTTTCTCTGATTCCTGAGCATAGCTTTAGCCAATGCATTCTAGGCTATAGTTTTATCTAAAATGTGCAAGGGTTGATTTTTATTTGTGTGGAATTTAAATGTGCGAACTCTCTTTTTCCATTGAAAAAAGCTTAATTTTATTAATAGATAACAAAAATACATTCTGCAGAAGAGGCTTGTTTCTAATCCTTTTCAAAATACTTCTTTTCAGCTCAAACAATTTGTCCCATATGTGGTCCCAAAATCCCATACACAGGTTTATAGCCATATCACCAAAACAATAAAGTCCTTGATCTGATAGAAACCAAAAATCTGTATATCCAGCAAGCTCTTCCATGCCGAGAATTACTGATTTGAGTTTCACATCTTTGAAAATTGCTAAAAGTTTCGATCAGAATTCAATCTAAATAAGCAAGGCCAAACCATCTATGAACTTCGGTAGTAAATGTGGGAGCTCTCACATATGCCCTTTTTTATTTATGGAAGTTATTTCCTTTTTACCCTCAAGTTGTATAATCAAATGATAAGATGACTAGTATTTTTGTGTATCTTATACCAAATAGAGATATTGTATAGGGGAACCTTGTAGCTAAAAACATGATCTGCTAAATTTATGCAAGTTTATTGCTTGTTAAGACAAATAGGTGAATGAATACACATGTTTTTTTGTTTAAATGAAAATACGATTGTTGATTAAGATCATGAAACTTCAATGAAGGGTCAAGATTTATATCATATCCATGATTTCTTTGTTTTCTGAGATGTGTTTTAAAATCACTCTATTTGATATTCCCAAGGAATAAATAAAAATATGCATTTGACTAGTCTTGCAAGGACTCAAATGTGTTGGATAGTGTTTTGTTGTCCATCATTCAAAAACAAAGAAATTTAAGAAAACTATTAAAAGTATTCCTTACGTATTCTCTAGGATACTCAATTTGTCATCAATACAAAATCATCAAAAGAGTCCTAATATCTAAACCAACAATACAACAAGACAAGCATAACCAGTGTTTACGTCCCTTAGCTATGACACCGAGCTAATATGCCATTAAGTGGTTGTTAATACAAGTATTTTTTGAATCAGTAGGAAGTGACTTTTCTAAATTCTTATTTGGTTTAGGTACCCTTCTGTAACAACAAAGTATATTTAGAAAGCTTGTTTTCCATTGAGTTGAAATATTGGTAAATGTGTCGAAAAAAGATTATTATTATGGTTTCAAAACAGTTTTTGACCTCTTGAACTTGGTTCATGCAGGCCCAGATTCTTGATGCTGGAAAGATGATTAGCCCAATCTATGATAAACTTTGAATATCCATAACCTTGAAATTGTTTAATACCTCCATTCTCAGCTGTTTTCCATAGTCTGAATGTAGACTTCTGCCCTGCTTGCCCCTTTACTAGCCTCATAGTTTAGCAACAAATCAAAAGAAGAGTTGTTAGTATAAGTCTTTTCTGAATCAGATAGGAGAGTGACTTTTCTAAATTCTTGTTTGGTTTAGGTACCCTTCTGTAACAACAAAGTATATTTAGAAAGCTTGCCTGCCATTGAGTTGAAATCTTGGTAAATGTGTCGAAAAAGGATTATTATTATGGTTTCAAAAAACATTTTGACCTCTTGAACTTGGCTCATGCAAGCCCAGATTCTCGATGTTGGACAAATGATTAGCCCAATCTATGATAAAATTTGAATCTCCATAACCTTGAAATTGTTTAATTCCTCCATTCTTAGCTGTTTTCCACAGTCTGAATGTAGACTTATGCCCTACTTGCCCCATTACTAGCCTCATAGTGTAGCAAGAAACGAAAATAAGAGTCGAAAAAAACAAAGCACCAGCTCCACAAATACTTGATACTCCTTTTCATACTCTCTTGAAAAGACCTAGGCTTTTCTTTATCAATATAATGCATTAGTGAACAGCTTGAAGGTTTTTCTTTTAGAATCTTTTTTTAGTCCATTACCTCTCTAATCCCGTGTGCTACCTGGGAAACTGTGAAGACCTATTCTAGGAAGATCATCAAATTTCTTGAGATCCATATATCATATATAAGAAAAACATGCGAGCCTAAAAAGTTGCTACAGTTTTGTCACCAATCCAGTCCTAGACAATCTACTAAGCTATGCCTATATATATCATATTGATCTATCCCTTGTAGCCTATGACGCATCAAGTCATACAGATATGGAGAAGGTGCACAAGACGAACAAGTGATCCACAGACTCAGCATTCCATTTGCATATAATACATCACCCTTGTCTACACCAATCTCTCATTTGCCCATTGGTAGTACTTTATTAGTCAGTACCAACCACATTAGTGTTTTTGTTTCTAAAGGGATGAATAGCTTCCAAACAACTATCCTCCAGGATTCTCTCTCTTGCATGAGTTCCTCCACTTTGGTAGCATAACCTATTTTGACCCACTGAGCGCATTTCCTTGTTCCCTTGATCCTTGAACACTTTAAATTCTCCGATCCTTGATGATTGGGCAAGTCAATGTAATCATGTCATTCCTCTGGCTCACCTTGTAAACTTAAGACTGTCTACTGTCAGCCATCCTCAAGACTAGGCCTTTCTTGCCAATTGTGAGTCCGCCTCTCTATGACAGTATAGACCACTGAGCATGTAAACTATCTAGCAGAGCCTCTGAAATTTGAAATTTCCTTCAATCCTGATCCACAGGTCCTTTCCAATTCTAACTTTTCCTCAAATTCCTCATTTATTTACCCACCAAGGGGAAAACTTTACCAAAGGATTTCCTTGTAATGGAAGCATCCTGTGAGTTTTTTTTTAAGCCAATATTCCATGGATGCATCTCTTAAGTGTTTGGATTTCATAACTTGACCTCAGTGTCCATCATTATAAAGAAATCTCGAAAGGCTTTTAGTTGCAAATTTTGAGCTGAAGTGTTTTATGTGTTTTAAACCCCATTCCTAGCTTACTTGGAATTGGCTACCCTATTCCATTTATAACTAGTGGAATTTCTAGGCCCTCCCTCCTATGTGAAGGATGCTGAAACACTTCTTTCTGATTTGGTTAAGATTCCTTTTGGTCGCTATGCTATAGACATTCAATACTCATGTATGCTCTCTAGAATAGATTAATGAAGGCTAATATACAAACCACAAGACAGTTATGGCCAAAATTTAAATGTCAATCATATGGTTTCAAGATGAAACCCAGGTATTTGAATTCTTGAAATAATTAATGGGAAATATGATTTTGGTCCGGTATTTAAATTACTTTTCCAATCCACTTTACATTTCTGAAGACTTATTCATATTTATTAACATTCCTGTAGTCTTGCAATAGAGGTCCAGAATCCCCTTAAGCTTTTCCAGCTCCCTAACAGAACTATTGACTGAAAATCAATGTGTCATCTACCAAAAGTAAATGGGTGATATGAATGAGTTTGTTGCTTTAATCCCCTATAATTCTGCTCTAGCATTTAATTAATTTAGAAAGTTTTCTTTATTGGGATAAATTGTTTTTAAAAATATTTCACATTTAGCTTTTATGATTTTTGATTTTCTATGTCCTATTTTTCTAGCAGCAAAACTCAGAAGTTTTATGATGTTACAAATCCTTCACAGCAACACTAGGGACTTTGTTTACCTCCACTAGTGGCATAGGTTTCCTTGCCTGGATCAACTTCTTCAAGTAAATTGAGCAAATCACTGGCTGCTATAAGTGACTTTAGGATTTTAGTATATTGTACTTCCATCCAATTATCTTTAGCATTTGTTATTGATATCTGTTCAGACAGCTTTTTCTATGCTTCCATATTAGATTATTTAATAGCTTCTGATTCAGTCCTAAATAATCATTAGTATAGAAGCTAATGTATATTTTCTTTAGACAACTTATGTTTTACTTCAGTGATTGTCTTCTATATTATGTATACGTGGCTTCATTTTCATTTTCTAATAATATATACCTATTCCTATTTCCATGTGAAACTAGAACACAGGAGGTAATGCTGAGACTTCCCTTGCCAATGGAGCTGCTGGAAGATCAGTTGTATTGCTAGCTAGTGCATCTTGGTATGAAATCTGTTTCTTTTCATGGAATATTTGTTTAGTTTTCCAGCACCCCCCTGGATTGGTGCAGAGTAACATTACACATTAAGTTTAGTGAACATAAGCTTCCATATGATTTAGGAGTTTGTGGTGGAATATTACATATCTTACTGAATATTGAGACCATTAATGGATGTTGCAGGGGCTCCCATACTGCGCAGGAAAAATCATTTAGTATGAGGATCTCAGCTGTTCAGGGCTCCTCTAATCCTAAAACAAGTTCATCTCATTCACTTTCAGTGTCTCCAACATTAAATCTCGCTGCCTTGGTGGTGGAAGCTGCGACATCAAGGTTGAGTTCTGATCATGGCAAGCTGTTGGTCAATAAGTGTGGGCAGTCATCAACATTTATGTCTAAAAAACATATTGATGCCAAACATAATGCAATGCGTGGAACATATATAAAATTAAATTCACGTGCAAATACCACTGGGGAAGCTTTCCATGGAAAAAATTCCAGTTTAGTTGATCCTACTATGAAATGTAGGAGTCATGAAGGTTTTAAAAGTCTATTGAAGAATTCATCCTCTGACACACACAATGGTTCATCTGAGCTGGGAAGTGGGCACATTGAAACAACAAGAAGTGAAAGAACAGATGTAGCTTCAGTGTCATCTGGTATTGTCTGTGTTGGACTTTCTAAAGATAGCTTTCCAATATCTGTCCCTCAAAGCAACTCTGTTGTTCAAAGCAATAGTGAAGTGAATGTTGTTGCTCTAAATAAAAGCAGTAGAATTCTTTCAGGAAACCATGTTGAGAATTGTCTACAAAGGTCTCTACAAAGGTCTCCATTTGAGGATAGGTACCAAAACAATTATGAAGAACACTTTGGAAAACCATATGGTGAAGGTTTCTCTAAAGCTATTTCTTCAAAAGCAGAGGTGCCTCCTTTCATGGAAAAAGTCCAATTTTCAGTTGATGATTATAGTTCTAAATATTGTTCTCTTCATCAAAAGTATGTAAATACTTGCACCCTTAATGGTGACAGTGACAGCTTTGGAGTTACTGATCACAAAGCAAAGGAAAGATTAGTTTCAACTACTAGAAAGACTAGTACAGGTTCTATACAAAATTGTGAAAATGAGCCTATTTTAGAGGAAAGATCAGTTTCAGAAGCTGGAAATACTAGTACAAGCTCTATCCAAAATTTTGAAAATGAGTCTATGTTAGATGCAACCGATAGAAGTACAAGTACTGGTTTTCAAATTCCCAAGAAAGTAGACATTGCTAGAGATTCTAATGCCAGTTCTGGAAAGCTAGAATGCTTGGAGAATCTGGTGTGTAATATCCTTCCAGAAGTTTATATGAATGGCCCAGCTGTTGGACAAAACAGTATAATTTCAAACATATTGTTTTTGAATTTTGATTCATATGATAGTGTATTAAATAGTCCTCACAATTTGGACTTTCTAAAGATAGCTTTCCAATCGTTGTCCCTCAAAGCAACTCTGTTGTTCAAAGCAACAGTGAAGTGAATGTTGTTGCTCTAAATAAAAGCAGTAGAATGCTTTCAGGAAACCATGTTGAGAATTGTTTACAAAGGTCTCCATTTGATGATAGGTATCAAAACAATTATGAAGAACACTTTGCAGAACCATATGGTGAAGGTTGCTCTAAAGCTATTTCTTCAGAAGCAGAGGTGCCTCCCTTTATGGAAAAAGTCCAATTTTCAGTTGATGATTATAGTTCTAAAGATTGTTCTCTTCATCAAAAGTATGTAAATACTTGCACCCTTAATGGTGACGGTGACAGCTTTGGAGTTACTGATCATAAAGCAAAGGAAATACTAGTTTCAACTGCTGAAAAGTGTTAGTTTTTCAACATTTAAGCTAGCATTATGTTAGGATCTTTTCACTGAGAGAATAACAAGCACAGCAATAACATAAGCACATCACAAGAGACAAGAGACACAAAGCTTTTAGGAGGGGAAACCATAAATGGAGAAAACCCCTCAACTTCCTCTAAGATAGTATCACCACAAGATGTGAACCCAAAACAGTAAGATGACCTCCCTTCACAACAGCAGCCTTCTGTCTTCTGTCAAGCCCAAGAATTTCCTTCTCCAAAAGTGCGCCACACTTGAGAGAGCAAGAGAGCTAAGTCACAAGTGATAAATAGAGAGACTCTCACTCTCCATTTATATTATTCCGTTGACTTGAAGTGCACTCAACCTAATAATTACTACTCGAGCCTACACCTTAATTAGTGTATAATAACTCAAGTGCCCCTAAACAGTGGGGACTTACCCAATGACTTGATATGACTTTTTTACATTATAATCCTCCCGATCGGAACATCGGGGCATGACCACATGACTCAAATACATAATAGAAACATCCCGGAATAAACATCGGGTTACAATAATATAAAATACATAGAAGAATACATTCCGAAGTTACATATACATCAACACTCCCTCTTAACTAGGAAGGTATTCTTTCGACACAATTTTTCAGCACTGGTCTTCTTCTCTGCATCAACTGGATCATCTGAGTCATCTTTATCTTCAAGTCATCTTCATCTTAAAGTCATCTGGATCTGGATCATCTCTCGATCTGGATCATCATCAAATGGTATCACAGGATCTAGATCATCACTTGATCTAGATCATCATCAAATGGTATCACAGGATCTAGATCATCACTTGATCTAGATCATCATCACTGCTGGATCTGGATCATATCTCGATCTGGATCATCATCTCTGGACTGGATCTAGATCATCACTCGATCTGGATCATCATCTCTGGACTGGATCTGGATCATCACTCGATCTGGATCTCTCGGAGTCATCATAACTGGATCTGGATCATCTCTCGATCTGGATCTCCGCTGGTCATCATCATGGGTATACTATCTCGTCATAGGAAGTTCTACAGAGCCATCCCTTTTTCATGCTGGATGTAGGCCTACCCTCATGTAGGTCTTCGCCCAGCACTTACATCTGACCTGCTCATCAGAAAGGCACGCCCAGCACTCACATCTGATCATGTAGTAAACTACAATCCCATCAGAAAGGCCCAGCACTCACATTCACCAGCATGGTAGGCACAATCAACTACCATCTGTGAAATGGCTCAGCACTTACATCTGACCTACTCGTCAGAAAGGATTTTCCATCCAGAAAAGAACACATCCTATCACAGTGATGGAAGACTCCCACCCAGACAAGAACCAATCCTATCACAGTGGTGGAAGATTTCTCCACTTTCATCCAGACAAGAACCAATCCTATCACAGTGATGAAAGACTCCCACCCAGACAAGAACCAATCCTATCACAGTGGTGGAAGATTTCAGCACTTACATCTGACCTACTCGTCAGAAAGGCCCATCCATCCAGACAAGAACACATCCTATCACAGTGATGGAAGACTCCCAACCAGACAAGAACCAATCCTATCAAAGTGGTGGAAGATTTCCTGCACTTACCTCCATCCAGACAAGAACACATCCTATCACAGTGATGGAAAGGCTTGCACTCACATTTGATCCTACGAGAACACATCTCCGTAGTCATATCAGAATGGCCCCCAGTCCTCCTCGACCGAGCTACCTGGTAACTGACCAGGTGCCTCCATTCTCCTAGAGAATGGCAGTTGCCCTTACATCCGACCTGCTCGTCGGAATGGCCAGCACTCACATCTGTCATGGGAGGAACTTAATCCTTTAGCCATGACCAGAATGGCTCTGCCCTTACATCTGACCTGCTCGTCAGAATGGCACAATCCCACCTAATGATGGAAGACTCTCAACCACAATGAAGAGAGATTTCTGCACTTACATCTGACATGGAAGGAACTAAATCCTTTAGCCATGAACAGAATGGCCCTGCCCTTACATCTGACCTGCTCGTCAAAATGGCACAATCCCACCTAATGATGGAAGACTCTCAACCAAAATGAAGAGAGATTTCTGCACTTACATCTGACATGGAAGGAACTAAATCCTTTAGCCATGAACATAATGGCCCTGCCCTTACATCTGACATGCTCGTCAGAATGGCACAATCCCACCTAATGATGGAAGACTCTCAACCACAATGAAGAGAGATTTCTGCACTTACATCTGACATGGAAGGAACTAAATCCTTTAGCCATGAACAGAATGGCTCTGCCCTTACATCTGACCTGCTCGTCAGAATGGCACAATCTCAGCACTCATATCTGACATGGAAGGAACTGAATCCTCTCACCATGACAGAATGGCTCAGCCCTTATATCTGACCATGGAAGGAACCAATCCTCTCACCATGTCAGAATGGCTCTGGGTCTCATCACTATCTCTGGGAGGAAGCCTCGATTTAGAGAACACCAAGTCTCTCTCTGAAGTACTCAAAATTCAGCCTAGCCAATGGCTTCGTCAAAACATCAGCTATCTGTTCCTCCGTCGCAACATACAGGAGCTTCACTACTCCTCTCTGCACCATATCCCTGATATAGTGATATTTGATCTCAATATGCTTCGACCTGTCATGGAACATTGGATTCTCTGACAACTTCATGCAACTCTAGTTGTCACAATGTATATAGGTGGCATCCCACTGGAGATCAAATATATCAGATAGTATCTTCCGCAGCCATACTGCCTCACAACTAGCTGAACAAGCTACGACATACTCTGCTTCAGCTGTACTCAGTGCCACACAGGATTGCTTCCTGCTAAACCAAGAGATCACACCCGATCCCATACTGAAGCAACATCCTGAAGTACTCTTCCTGTCGATGGCACTACCTGCCCAATCAGAATCAACATAACCCTCCAGGTTAATCTTTTGATTCACATCGTACTTGAGCCCACAATCAATTGTACCCCTACATGCTTTGTAACCATCAGGTGAACATGTCTCAATGTGTTCACAGCAAAGCAAATATCTGGTCTTAGGTACATCAA
>LPNX010228548.1:129499-164613 GCA_001517045.1 Pseudotsuga menziesii | reverse complement strand
TGACCACATGACTCAAATACATAATAGAAACATCCCAAAATAAACATCGGGTTACAATAATATAAAATACATAGAAGAATACATTCCGAAGTTACATATACATCAACAAAAATACTAGTGCAAGTTCTATCCGAAATTGTGAAAATGAGCCTATGTTAGAGGAAAGATTAGTTTCAGAAACTGGAAATACTAGTACAAGCTCTATCCAAAATTTTGAAAATTAGTCTATGTTAGATGCAACCGATAGAAGTACAAGTAATGGTTTTCAAATTCTTGAGAAAGTAGAAATTGCTAGAGATTCTAATGCCAGTTTTGGAAAGCTAGAATGCTTGCAGAATCTGGTGTCTAATATCCTTCCACAAGTTTATATGAATGGCTTAGATGTTGGAGAAAACAGTATAATTTCAAACATATTGTGTTTGAATTTTGATTCAGATGATAGTGTATTAAATAGTCCTCACAATTTAGCAAATTTTCTCCTTGTTGAGACGGATAAATGCAATGGGATGTCAAAGGAAATATCAATTTCATGGAAGTCTCAGAATAGAAGGCAGTCAATATTTTTATTTGCAAGGTCAGAAGGTTCTATAGAAAGGTCAAGCCATTATTCCACTCCCAATTTGGCATCGTCTAGGCAATTGCAGGGGGAGTGGGAAAATGGACAAGATGTTTTGGAAAGCACAAATGGACATAAACTATTGAATATTAATGGACTATCTAATAATGCTTCTGACCCAAAGGTGCAAGGATTTCAGAGTACTTCAGAGGGAAGCACATTTTTGGTTCCTTCAGAGACCAAGGGTGAGTTTTGTCTTCTTTTGTTGTTGGATATTAGTAATTTTCTTTTAATAATTGTGGTTTACCTCTTGCTAATATGGAATTTACAAATTTTGTTTCCTTTTATCTAGCCATTTTAAGCCTTTGTATTTTTCCAAGTTTGTTATCTATGGATATAGACTTATTTTTATGGATCTAAATACAAGAGATAACCATTTTTAGATGAGCCTATCTTTTAAGATCTAACACTGCATAGGGGATGTCCTTAAGTTTCACTGGGACATTACCAATGTCATGTGGGATTGTCAAATATCCCTTGGCCATATTGGATACTTCTTAGCATCACTTTCCAAAATCGGTGCCTAAGAGAAAAGAAATATAAGGCCTTAGCGCTACACTCACTCACCAACACATTACACCTTACTAAGAGACTATTCAATCTCTAATTCAGCCAAGATTTAGATTTTTTTCTTTAAATTAGCTAGGTCAAACCCTCTCTTACTCTTACCGTCTGCTCTTCCCTACCTCTATCCTCCCGCAAAAACATACCCTATGTTATAATGCTATACTAATGGTAGGTTTTGAACAATTCTTCATGAACCTTGAACTTTGCACTTGTAAATATTACTCCACACCAAAATATGAGACCCAGGTCTTAGTGAGGCTCTTATATTCCATTGAAGAAGCAACACATCCCACGTGGGGAGTCAGAGTGGAAGGCGTAAACATTCCATAGGGCCTGAAGGGAATTGGAACTTAAAACTAATTCATAATCAGATAATCAGGGCAGGGCACTTTCACATTCCACTCAAGCAGGATTGAAACATGCTTTATTACACTTATGAAGAAATAGTTTCTTGTAGGAAGTTCAAATGGGGAATATGAACCTCATAATGATTTTTTCTATCCTTTGCTTCATCATAAATGTGCATTTCATGGTCAAGTAAATTCCTTCATTTTGAAAGTCATAAATCTTGATAAGAATATGCCTTTATGCAACTGTGCATTATAAGAACACTGTAGAATACTAGTCTCTCCAACCTTTTCGATAGGTTTAGTCAATCTCAAAAGCTTACTAGAATATAAATTTTAGTGTAGTCTTATTTTAGGTGACCATACATTCTAAGGAAAGTTCAGTTCTTATCAAGGGTTATTTCTCTCCGTGAACTGTTGTCCAATCATCATGGAAGCTGTTTCAGATCCTGTACATCTCAACACAAAGCTGATATATATTTTGTTATACCTAATAGTTTGCAATTTTTTCAAGTTTAATTCATGCTTAACTAGTTGTCCTGCCTTTCAAATAACTGGTATCATCACCTAGAAGCCAAATATACAACCCTTTAAAGGTTTCTCTAAATATGCAATGTTGTAGGAGCAGGGTATTTCTCTTTATATTTGCAACATGACTCTTTAATTTTTATTAGCTTTAGTTACAGGGAAAATTGTACATATCTCTCAGGGATTAGTTTATCATAAATACTAGTTACTGGTAAGTTGTAATAGTAATAATTATGTAGTTTGTAGATTGATATCTATCATAAATTTGTTTGAATATCATCATTGTCAAGCAATAACAACTTCTTAAAGGGTTCTAGCTCAGTGGTAGAGCGCCTGCCTAATTATAGGCAGGAGGTTGGTCATTCGATTCCTCTGCGCCCTATCATAAATTTGTGACTACAAAAATGAATGAATTTGCATATATACGACTATTAGTAGCTAATTTCCTGTATCCTAGTCATATTTAGCTTAGTCATTAATATGTTAACATCTAGTAGTTTATTTAGTCGTATATTTGGTCATTAATGGTTGCATCCAGTGACTAAATCAGTGACTAAATCAGCGATAGAATCAATGACTAACTTAGTGACTAAATAAATGACTAAATCCATGACTAAATCAATGAATAAATCATTAACTATCAATGACTAAAACAATGCCTAAATCATTGACTATAAATGACTAAATCATTGTCTATCAATGAATAAATCATTTTCTATCAATGACTAAATCAATGACTACTAAGTCAAGCTATTAATGACTAGTGAAATATTACTAGCTATAAGATAGTGGAAATTTGCTACTATTAGTCACCGGCTCAAAAGTAGTTGTTTATAGCCTGATTTTAGTCATTTTTTTAGTCATTAATTTCTCATTTTCTATTAGTGGAATGAATACCATGATCCTGGGAGGCCATTCAAGGTGGTTATCACAACTTCTTCATTATTCACTTCTTCTTCTACCGCTTCAAGTTGTTCTTTGATTTGAGAGACCCTTGTAAAGTATGATTGTATGGTCTCTACATTCTGGATCTTCACATTCTTCAACTGGTTTCTCAAAGTCATCTTTTGATTTATGTCCTTCCCTTCAAATAGCTGGGTCAAGGAATCAAAAATATCTTTAGGTGTGTTTAGGGAAGACACTTGGGGTATAAGGTGATCCTTGATTGAATTAGCAATGATATTCCTCGCCTTGACCAGGTTCTTCTTGTCTAAGGCTTTTAGCCTCATCTCCCTATGGAACTAGAACCTCTCCACTTATGTAGGTGTCCAATTCATTTTCTTCAAGAACCAGTGAAATCCTATACTTCCATGCTTGGAAGTTGTCAGCTTCGCCAATATTTTCATCAAGACGGTGTGTATAGTCATATTGAAATGAGAACCTCAACTATAAATTGAAAAAGATTAGATCTTACTGCTTTGAGGTCTCCGTCCTGGTTCTAGAGCTGGCTGATCTATGGTTTGTCAGAGAAACCTTAATTTTCAAAACTTGGAATCTTTCAGATCTGATTGGATAGAAATATGGGCCTCTTCAATGAGAGCTATCCAATGTGCTCCTTTTCTGAAAACAGTGGAGGAAAGCTACCGGAGCAAGAAGCCCTAGTTTTCCAATTTCCTCTGCATAAATTCCTGATATTGTTTCTGCAGTATCTCTGAAATTACTACTCCTCTATGTCTGAAATTTTGAACTGAGGTAGCCTCGTCCATCATTTTTCCAAAACCATAGGTTTGAGTAGAATCGGTTACACAAATTGGGACTTATGAGTGTTTTCCCAAGGTGACTTATTTCAAGACTGTTCAGCATACCGAAATTGTACGGACTGCCACGTGTTCCTATTTCATCATCAGGGTATGAAACTTCTACCAAATAAATTATGGTACGTTCCCTATCTAGAACATCTTCCAAAATTTCATTTGGTCCTTTGTAGCCCACGATATAGCAATTATCCCTAGGTGTCCTATATAGCGATGAATCCTGGAAGAGGATGGAACCTTGATTTGGGGGAACCATCTCTCCTAGAATATAAAGAATATGAGGTTAAAATTTTTACACAGGGTACATCAGGATTTTATAGTCGGCCTGTGAAAATTTCATCCCCTAATAATTCTTCAATCTAGAGATATAGAGTGTTATCTCGTAAATTAATTATTTTTTAATAGGTCAAACTCAGACAATTTACTTTTGCATAGTGATGAAGATTTCAAGGCATATTATGAGATATGTCGGGGTGATTAACAAAACTGGAATGCCTTGAGTTCTGTTTTTTCAAAAAAATTAAAATTTTAGATTTCGGTGGCTTATGCAAACTTTTCAACAATTCATTAGCCACCGAAAAGCCCAGCTTTCGGAAGCTAACAATTTTGACTCAAGATTACGTTAACCACCGAAAGCTTGTTGACTCCATTTTTAATAAAATTTTGGAAAATGAGATTTCAGTGGCTTAGGAGAACTTTTCAACAGTTCATTAGCCACCAAAAAGCCCAGCTCTCGGTAGCTAAAAAAATGAATTCAAGACTACCTAAACCATCGAAATCTCCAAAAAAGGAAAGCGGTTAGCGTCGCCGTCAATATCAACCTCTGTCAGCATGAGGAGCACCACTATTGAGGACTTAACCACCAAAAAGAATAGGACTGTGAAAAAATCATGAGCTGGTAAAGAAGAGGTCGTTATGAAATTGAAGTGAATCATAAAAGACCCAAACCCTAGCTTCCCTCCACCTGTCCCATGACTATAGTCGAACCAACACAAAGCATTAAGTTCCAATTAAATTGATCACTACACTGGCCATCTCACGGATCTCATCAGAACTTACTATCCCCCTGCTCAAGTACCAATCACTGATCAGTACCCTCAAAATCAGCATACTCTCCTCAGTTTGTTCCACATTTCTTGCATGCATTCTCACTGAGCCAAGCCCTCTCTGGATCCAAAATTGTAGTATCCTTCCCTAGGGTTTAACTCTCAATTTTGCAGGCACAGAAGAACATTCAAGAAGATGAAGAGAGGAGGAGGACCCACCTAGAAAACTCAAAAAATAGGTTTCTGTGGCTAATCATTGTTTCAAAACGGTCTCTAAGCCACCAAAAGTGGACTTTCGGCAGGTAAGACCAAAATTTCAGGGCACTAAAAGCCACCGAAATTGGCGTTTTACTATGAAAAGGAATCATTTTAAAATAGTGATTTTGAGCGACTGGAGAATAATTTTTCAAACCTCTTAGATTTTTTTGTTCCTAACATGTTAGAGAACAATAACCTCTTTCAATTTTCCTATAGGTTTTTCATATTGGGAGAATCAAATCCATCTATGAACCCTAATTTTCAGATCTCAGAATTTCCCTGTTTGACACATGTTTTTGAAATATAGATCTCAGGAAAATGAAAATGTATCCCACAAAAATAAGAGAGGTTTTTTCTCAAATAAAACCAATATGCAAAAACCTCTTTCGGTTTATACACATGTGTCACATATTTGGAGAACCAAATCCATCTCTGAGCCTTAGTTTTCAGCAGTTTGGCCAAATTTTCTGGGGCAAAAGATGACTTGTCAGTCCTCCACATGGCATTTTTGGCCTCATATATTAGTCCATGAAGATTTGGTGCAGATGTAGAAGAAGTTTCAGCACCAGACAAAAACATACTCAATCCTACCTTACTCAGACTCTGAAGATCAAGAAGAAGGGCATGAAGTTGACCTAACAAAGCAGGTTGCAGCAGAACATGAGGATTTTCCATCACCCACACCAAAACAAGACCAGGGTGAACCAGTGGTAGAAGCTTCCTCCAGAAAACCTAGGTCCTAGAGAATAAACTAGGTATTGGGGAAAATAAATGAACTGGAGGTCCTATATAGAGAAATCAAAAGAACTAATGCAAGATTAACCAAGAAAAATACTGAATTGCATAATTCTATTCTAGAAATGAGAGAGATGTATATCGTATAACAAAAAGGGAATATGAGATTAATGAAGGACAAATATAGGCTCTACAGGATGATAAGAATGTCTAGGTTGAAAAAGAAGGATCCAAACCCTAAAACACACCTTATGCTAGAAACCTTAGCAGAGGCAACAATAAGCCTTCAGGACCCGGAGGTAGCCCATGATGTTGCTGATATTCCAAATCTTATGTAGGTTGAAGAAGTACCAGAAGGTCGAGAATAAAGTTGTAAAAGGTTGATTAAAGACTAATTAAATTTTGTAGAAAACAGAGCTTTTGGTGGCTTAGGTGAATGCAGCAGCTATTCATTAGCCACCGAAAGAAGAGCTTTCAGCAGCTTACATGCCTAGAATTCTGTTTCCTTAACCACCAAAAGCACACAAGGGTGCAAAAAGACATGCTTCCACACAAAACCAATTTTGATGGGTACAAACACCTCAGGGGTGAATTATGAAGCTTAAAATTTATTAAAGGCAGCGGTGGAAGGGGTCTGTTCCAGTTTAGAGGGTGCCATCAAGGTGAAATGGGTCACAAACCCTACTTGCTTTTGACAAACCATGACTCATATGTCAGATAACAGGTCATAACTCTACTTCAGTGATCACTACAGTTATCAAAGAGTTCAAGGAGTGAACAAGTGTTAGAGTTAGATAGGTTATCACTTAAATTAGGGTTTTTTGACCTAATTTTGCAAAAACGGTTATTTTATTTATTTTTTAGTAAATTAGATCCAACTTTTGAGGATCTGAAATAAATTTGTAAAGGCTATAAATCCTAAGACTTATGTTGAAACAAAGGTTTGACTTCGAAGACTTTTAGACCCTTATTGTTATCAAGCTTCTCATGTTATTCATCATTTAATATAAGCTCTTTTGCCATTATATGTTCAGGTTCCATCTCTTTTATGTTCTGTACTTGTGCTTGAATGTCTGATTCAAGTTTATTCTTTTTATCTAATGCCAGATAGTTGTCATCCAATCTATGTGTTGATGAGTTGAATTACAATTATTTTTCCTTGTTATGATTAGCCATTCATATGTGATTACTTTATATATGAATCTGCCAGCATAGTAAGTTCTCCATTTATTCACCTTATTATCAACCCTCTGAACATTGGTGGTTAGAAGCCTTATATTTTGATTGAGTTTTATGCACGTCTTGAGTGCATGAGGTCCTTTAGCTCATCTGACTTGATCCATTTAGAAAACCATTAAAAACGTTGAAGTTACCAAGCATCCTTGAGCTGCAACCTAGAGGAGTTTCCTAGAGAGTTAACATAGCGAATGTACCAAAACTACTCGTTTTAGTATTTTAGGGTTTTTCAGGCTCGGGGTAAAAATAGGGTTTGAATTTCCTGGATTTTTACTCAACCAAAAAATTTGACCTTGGTATCTAAACTTCGATTTTGATGAGGAGATAAATCCTATGCTGGGACCACTCAAAAATGCCTCTTCTATAAAAATCCCTAATTTCCCGTAGCAAAAACGAAAAATGCCCAAAATCAAATTTTGCCTCGACAGAAAGATGCACCCTTTAATTGAGAGTTGGCCTAGCCTATTTTTTGCTGATGGATTATGGAGAGAGAACCAAAAGGTAATAATCCCTAGCGTCTGCAACTGCACAATGTCTTCTTCTCAGGCTAGCTTTGATACCATGTTAGATTTTTATCAATTAGATAGTATTATCTTAAGATCTTATCTGAGAGAGTAACATGCAGAACAATCAATCACAAGAGACAATAGACACAAAGATTTTCCTCGGTGAAACCATAAAGGAGAAAACCCTGCAACTTCCTCAGAGATAGAATGAGCACCAATGGAAGCAGTAAAACCCAAAGACAGAAAGATGATCTCCAATAGTTGTTCTCTCTCTCACTTGAGTGAGCTTCTTCTCTCTCACCTATGCGCTATAGCTGGGTGAGTGTGTGTATCAAATAGAGAGAATCACTCTCTATTTATACTAGTTTCTGACTTAACAATCACTTACCAAGGCCGAATTCTCTAGGAGAGTCTAATAACCCTAGTGCCCCAAAACTGTGGGGACTTTTCCCTCTAATAAACTAGGAGGGTTAACCTCTATGAATTTACATGACTTGATTACATTAATGATTTCTCGATATGAACATCATGGACCAATTAAATACAATAAATAAAATATACAAGTGAATACATTCCGAAGTTACAAATACATCAAAAAATTGTTCTTAATGTTCATAATTTCCCAATCTCTGTAATAGATGTTTTTGCTTGATTTTTTATAATTTCTATCATATTATAATTTGAATATCGACTGAGTTGATTCAAATTCATTTCATTATTTTTGTGTGTGGGGTGGGTAGGGTGTGTATTATTGACTCGCTGGTGGGGTGGATAGATTGAAGAGGGAGCCAAGGTAGGCATTAGGAGTATTTCTAAAAATCAACCATGCAATTGATTGAATCGATCCATAGTGGAAAAGTATGAGAAGCTTGAGAGGGTCGGGGAAGGTAGTTATTAGAAGGTGTACAACACCAGGGAAAAGACCACTGGAAAACTCATTTATTTCAAGATGACTCATCTTGAGATAGACAAGGAAGGAATCCCACCCAGTTTTCTCTGGGAAATATCCCTCTTGTAGATGCTATCCCACAACATGTATGATGTTTAGTTAGTAATTTATTGGCATTTGAATCATAGAGTTCTATTATTTGGGGATTAAGTTATTTTTTCTATATTTTACACGGAATTTGGATCTTGGATTTTGAATGTATAGACCATGCTATGTTGGGTCATAATTATTATTGTTATTAGTTATTTTAGCCCATGAAATTTTTGAGAAGGGCAAGAATTTTTTGTGGTTTCTATGGTCGTGAATGCTTTCAAATTTATGTTTTCTTGTCAGGTCATAATGGTGATAATATGATCCATATCTGATACATTATGTGATATTTTTTTGGTGGGTATCTATTTCTTCTTTTAGTGGCTATATGAGACTTTGTTGGATCATATCTGAAAATATGAAATAGGGAAATGGGGTTTTCAAATTTTTCTGTTATACATGTCATTGTTTTGAAATGTGCTTTATTATTTTATTTTATTTTGAAAATTGCCTCGAGAGGTTTCATTTCCATTTACATTACTTGAGCTTCAATTCCAAGTCTAAGGGGTGGATGTTATGTTAAAATCATCCTAAACTTACTTCATCGTGATCCCTTTGAAACGCAAGCCAAATGGGTAATTAGGAAAACACTAGTGGACTCGCTTAACGCTATGTTGAACTCATTAGTGAATCAAGGCTGTCCCCATTGTCTAATGTGTATTTGCTTGAGCTCATTTTTATCAAATAAAAGTTTGAGATAGAGTGATCTTGCTATGATTAGTCTTCTTGCTTATTTTCAAACACATGTATTTGTTGGGATCACCTGTAATGTGGAAAAGGAAATGGTATCTACCTTTCCTCTATTATTATTGTGATTCCTTTCAAAAAGGTACTTGTTTGGGCATCTACATTCCTAAATATTAAGAATACCAATGCTTCCTTTTCAAATATATTCCTAGTATTTCAAATATTTATTTGTTTGACATTTACTTGTATAACATAACCTTGAAGTGGAATACAATTTGTGCCTACGAAGATTCTAATAGCAAGTAGCCAGTTTTTTTATCTTTTATTTGAAGTTTGATCTGTGAAACTACCATCACTATAAGAATAGTTCCTTTAAATACTCTTTTCATTGAATATTCCCTTAGTGAACTCTTAACTATTTTTAGCATTGAGCTCCAATATAAATATAGAATTTTTGTTTAGTAAAGGGTGGGCTTCAATTTGTAGGTTTCTTTGTGCATAGGATGTGGAAAAGGAAGGAAAACCATTTCTTTACATGGTATTCAAGTACCTTGACACACACATGAATAAATTCATCGACTCTTGTCGAAGTGTTATTGTTGGTCCCCTGCCACCAAATGTTATTCAGGTATTTCTTTCATTGAATGTATTTTTTATTTCATAAATTATTTCTTTCACTGAATCTATTTCTGCTTTCATACTATATATTTCATTATTGACATTTTTTCCAAAGGTAGGCCTCTAATTTATGTGTTCAGGTTTTGGAGTACAGAGTTTCATGTATCAATTGTGCAAAGGAGTATCTCATTAGCACAACCAAAAAGTGATGCACAAGCAAGGCTTGATTACACGTTCATATTATACTTTACACTTGAAATCCTATTTGTGTTCATCGGTTTACTTATACTTCGTATTATGGCATAGCTCGAGTTAAACCTATGATGTTGCGTCAATACAAATTAATTAACATGATTGGTACATGGTTGTTTTAGTAATAATATTGAATGGAAATTAATTACCTTTAGTGGTTTAAAGCCATAGAACCCATTGGTGGAAAAATGCATTAATGTATTACTTAAAGTTGGAGATGTAAGACTTGGGAGAGATTTTACCGTGCCTTTCATGTGTCTCCCATGAGCTTCTTAAATTCTTTGTCATTGTAGAAAGATGGACTCATTTGATTTAACTTATAAGTTCTTGGTCATTGATTAATATTTTGAGCACGGTCTGTATATCTATAGGTTTCCACCCTAGGGTATAGGGATCCATATGTATTGTTGGGATCAACTCACTATTCCAAACCTATCAACATTCGGTTTGTTGGATGTATTTCTGGTCAGTCTGGCATATAATAATCAAAAGACTAGATTGTTTATAACTTCATTCTTATAATTATTCCCAATTTTTCCTCTTAGTGGTTAAATAAATATTTAACTTTTTGTCTTGATACTTTTAGCTAAAATAGTGAGAAGACAACCACTTTTTCTTAGGTATTATGAAATACAACATCTACTTCATATATTCACATATGGTTTCAAATTTGTTTGGAAAATTTGTTTTAGTGCTAACTAATTCTATCGCACAATTATAAAATGAATTGTGTGGATTTGCATTTGTGGTAATGGTTGCTTGGAACCCCTAATGAGGAAATGTGGCTAGGAGTAAGATGTCTAAGGGACTGGCATGAGTATCCTCAATGGAAACATGAGAACTTTTTTCATCCAGTTCCAATATATCACCTGTTGATATCAATCTTCTTAGTGTATGTTCTTACCTACCTGTCAAACCAATGAGATCCATCATATTTTTATACTCTTAGTTCCCTTAAAAGGATTGAGATACTAACAAACTTAGTCATGGTTTGCAGAAAATACTCTAGTGTGATTTTGCAAAGAAGATTTCAATAAAGGAAGCTATCAATCACCCTTACTTTGATGATATGGAAAAGTCTCAATTCTGAGTATTCACATTGCATTATTTATAGTTGTTCGAGGATGCCAAAGATTTTGGCTAATAATATTTAAGGAAATGTTTGCCTCCAATTTGGAGGCATTGTGAATTCTATTGATCCCGCGTTCTATTCATTTGCCAAGGAAGTCTATTTCAATATTGAAAAATTGCATCATCTTTGAACTCAAAACCAATCCATTGTCATAGAATTCCTTCAAGAACAACCTTAAATGATTTTAAGGTTCCTTTAGATATTTAAAAAATATTAAGATGTCATATGTGTATACCATAAGAAAATTAAGATATGGCTTTAAAGCTACTTCCATTATCTTTTCGAATTGGGACGGGTGATTTTTCAATCCAAAAGGCATGATAGTCCATTCATCATGTCCATGATGTACAAAGAATACAATTTTGAATTGATCTTCTACAACTATCCCTATTTTCCAAAATACACTTTTCAAATCAAAGTTGGAGAAAACTTTGTTTCCAACAACTCTTTTCATCATATTAGATTTATTAGGGATTAAATATATCTTCAAATCTAGTACATCATTAAGAGTCTTGTAGTTAATTACCATTATTTGGACACCTCTTACCTTTTCTGAATGCTTATTCATGTAAAATACATAACATGACCCTAGACTATCTGAATCTTTAATCAACCCCATTTCTTATAGTCCTGAAATGTCATTTTTGCAATGTTGCATCATTAGTTTGTTCTTCGGTACCGCATTGGCGTTTCATGGGATCCCATAAGAATCCTTCTTGAAAGAAAGAGATTCCATATTTATTTTCCTCTACCAAAAGGAATTTGGATGTTCATGGCATGCCTTGTTTTGAATTCCTTTTCTAGGTCCTTTGGTCATTGGCTCCCAATTTTTATTTTGAAGTTGGCATGATATTATGACTTGTGTTGAAGGGATTTTGAGGGTCCCTTCATCTTCCATATCATTCATGAGATTCATATTCATATTTCCTAGGTATACCAGGATTTCAATTCTTTCTCAATTCCACTATGACCATAGTCAACAGAGAGAGAAGCATGGCAGTGATACAATAAATCCATCTTCCTACCACCTTTGTGTTTTGAAGTAAATGAGGATGGTTTGGTTTATCATTATTGGGAAGTTTAAGTACAAGTTTGTTACTTTTTGATTTTAAATTTTGATGCACTACTAATGTTTTTGAGATCTTTACTATATTTTGAGGTTCAATTCGAATCAATGGTCCACTTCAAGATAAATATATAAATATTTAATCTTTCTTCCAATATTGTGAGATGATGATTACCAATTCAGTTGTATTACCTGTAAACTAGAGATGGGGTTACTTTCCCTAAGGTTTAGGGTTTTCTTCTCTTGAATGATTATTTCATAGTATGCAGTGAAGATGGGAAAGCTGATTTTCTCTCAGGTCACTTCTCTAACCTCTGTATTTTTTCTATGCTAGGAAGAGGAAGACCCCATGAGGATATTTGAGCCTCATTTTTAATGTTGTTATTATAAAATATATAAATAAACCGTTGCAAAACATGGAACGGGTTTCCTCATGGAGGAGAGCTAGACCTTGTTATTGGCTATGTTTTATTTTTAATACATTTATACCATGTTGCATTGAAGAATGTCTACCCACTCTCCTAGATTGATAACTGCAAGTTCTTTCTTGATCATTACTTTGAGTTCTTTTATGATATGTAACTTTTTATTTATTACTGATTAACGAAAATATTGGCTTCATCTAATGCTTGTGGGTATCTCTCTTCAAGATAGAAGTTTGCCACTCTTTGAATCTGTAGTTATAGTCTCATAAATACGTAGAGTTATGAATGCATGGGTGTCACTAGTACCAAATGGTTTATAAGTGACTAAAATTAGGTGATAAATGACTAAATTTGGTCATGTGACCATTGGTCATAAATTATCATCCACTTATCACCCTACCAAATTGGTCATTTATAACCTAGTCGTAAGTTGTTTGAAATGGTGCATGGGTTGGTCATATATTTAGTCGTTTATTTGGTCATTAAATGTTTCTATATAGTCATTGTTTTTCATTTGTTTAGTCATTGATTTTTGTTAAATGGTCATGTATTTAGTCATTGATTGAGGTTAACTGGTCATTTAGTTAATCATTATGTCTAGTTAACTGGTCAATTAATTAGTCATTGATATTTTTAGATAGGGAACAGAGGAATCGAACCACTAGCCTCCAACCTGTAAGGCACATGCTCTTCCTGTGAGGTAGTACCCTTTAAAAGTATGAACACTTTTCACCATAGAAATTCAAATTATTACAACTTATGTTTTAATAAACAACAACGATGGCTAGAGTATACAAAACGGTAAAGGATTTGGATATGATATTTCAAATGACCTATGCTTGTTGGGGGATTTTCCATTCTAATTAGATGAAAAATCCCACCAATTTTCTATTGAACCACAATCCAACATACAAAATAACCTCCTTAACATAGGGATACCTGCATTTCTCTATTCATTGAAACATTGCATTGGAATTCCTAGAACTTAGAAGTGGGATGACATGCTTCACGATCTGATTTTGTTGGTTAAATAGACTCGCCACTGATCAATTGAAATGATATGATATTTTATTTTTAAATGGACTACATTATTGTTCAATTATTCGAACGTCACAAGTCTACTAAATAATAGATCGTGATTGAAATATAATAATAACCATAATTGAATCACTATTTGCTATATATAATTTATTTGTATTCATGTTGTATAAAGGGATTGACAAATGAAATATGCTTTCCTTCCCTTCGAGATCAATTGCTAGTGATTGCTTACAACAATTATAGGGTGTTGAACCATAAAAAGTATTATTTCTCATCAAAGGGGAACGACTAGGAACTAACATGGTTAATCAAAATAACAGATATCAGTTGGGTTTTTCATTTATAAATATTTAAATATGTTAAATATGGTTTCTAACTTGATCATTGAATGTGACATAACACAGTTTTCCTTAGTGAAAATTTTCATATACATATTCTCTCAAATTTAGTTTGAATAGGATCAAACTTATTAGTTAATGAATCAAGTCATCCATAAAATTTGAACCAAAACATTTTTCTTATGAAATTTTAATGTAATCAAGCATCTTATAAGTAAAAAAACATTTTCTAGGAACATGAATGTTGAAAGTCGAGATAACGAGATATATTACTACATTTTTCACTATTTCCTTTCACGTGTCAAACCACAATCGCCAGAGGAAAGGCTTACTCTACAATGATTATGAAGTACTCCAAATCAAACGAGTTATGAGTCATTAACAAACTTTTGTTCCAAGTATATTGTATGTGCAATGAATAATGCTTCAAAAATAATTTCATAAGTAGTTACAAATCAAAGCCCTTTGTAGCTAGGAAAAATATCGTTCCATATATTTACTTTTAAAACTTATACACTGATATTTAATACATTTTCTGAAATATTTTCCCTCTACCATCAAAGAGAAGCTTTGTTATTCCTTCCAAAAGCAAAAGAAACGATGTACTGGCAACTTCTTCAAGGAAAATTAGATGTAGAGTCCTTTGCTCTTGCCTTGTAAATTCTGAAAATTTGTTTCCATTACGATATCCATGAATAAAACATTAATTTTGATGAGAATATTTTCACAAATAACTCCATAGGAATGGACTTAATATATTCCAAATACAACTTCAAACTTTCATCTACTCCAAGGTCCATGTTTTGATTGCAAAAGCACATGGGGTTGAAACAGCACAAGCTAGAAACTTCATGATTTGATAATGATGTAAGCAATTCTTGGTCAATAACATCATCATTGATATTATTTCATACATTCTTCTATATATTTTTGCAGCTTCATATTGAGCATGAATCTCTCTTTTTTTCCTTTTACTAATTTGATTCTCTATTATCCATCCATCATCATCACACAAATTAGGGTGTGAGGGACATTCATGTGTTGGATGGAATAAAAAATAACCATCAAGATGTTTCTTCATGTCAACTGCCGCTTCATGAACAACGTGTGAACAACAATTACACTAATATCTGTTCAGAAACAATCCCTTAATCTCAATATCCAAAACCCTTATAGAATTTAGCAGTTTTAACAGAGATGTATTGAAGTTACAATTTTCTTCTCAATTGGAATAAAAATCTACATACGCTATATACCTCAAATTTCATGCTTGATGGTTTTTCTAGAGTATTAGGATGCCCTATAGTCACAAGTTTGACTATTATGAATATTATCGTATACAAAAAACTATAACCCAACTTGTTATATCCATATCATGTTCTCTATAAATAGGTCTATCATTTAATAAAAAATGTTCCTAAGATTAAAATGTATTTTTGAGCATTGCATTTAAGGTTTCATTTCTAACGTCACCCAATATAAATGTTCTCAAATGAGAGCTCAAAAAAAACTCATCTTTAGAATTGATACTTCATAGATATTTGGTGTTTCTGATACATGCAAAATCATGAGATGCAACTAAAATAATATTGATAAACTATCTGCAAAAGTTGCAACTTACCTAACCACCACGAGCCAATTTACTTGAAATTGCATCTACTAATTTCTCCTAAAGAATCCTTCGTTTGTCATGTCTTTTCTTGAAATTTGGATAATGACAATGCCATAAGCCCCATATTACATTCACAGAGATAATATTCAAGAATATCATTATGTCAGATACTCTAATAACACAAACAAATTTCCAAAGTTGAAATTCATGACCACATTATGTCTTTTTCATCTTTTAAACATGATGTCCTGAAATAATTTTTTATATGTTTGACTAGTAATTTCATATAATTAAGTAATCGAACTGTTAATTTCTTACCCAGAATGAGACACATGTCAAAGGACCTGGGTATGTTGAAACTAAACTTCCAAAAGTAAATGTAGCGTTAGCAACCAGGAAATGTTTGAACTGTAGTATTGTTGAGGACAATACATATGTCGAAAAAAAGTTATTTTAATCTGGTTGGATTCTAAATTTACCTAATAATTCATTACCATGATATGGCATTGTAGTGATAATTCATACATAAAGCATGGAATATGAATTCAGGGGGAAAAGGAATACAACTATGCACATGTATTGATTAACATCTTACGTTAAGAGCAGTTCTTATAAGTCCAATAAAATGGATATCCTATAACATTCATAAATGAGATTGAAGCACATGAGGAATTGAAATAGAAGGTACATAACAATAATGTATAAATCTGTAATGGAAGCTAATACTGGGATGCCTGTAACATTCAAAATCTATTTTCTCAATATCGAAATTTATCCTTCGTTTCTATTTTCTATTTTCTTAAAATGTTAAACAAACTTATATGATATATATACCTCTGCAAACTCACACAACATTGTGGAAATGATAAATGAAGAAAGGATATATTAAACGGCGGATTCCCATTATTCAATAATTTACATTGTAAATTTAGCATATTGACCAGAGATTTGGCCAAAATATACCATACAACTTTGGAATCCCATCAAAAGATGATATTAAAATTAGATTAACCTGTGCAACATATATCCAAAAAAATATTTACTATAGTAAGCAATGTTGGATGAATATTTTAACGTCATAAAACTTAAATAAAAGGGAGGAAAAGGGCATGTTCAACAAAATTGTATTGCATGTAATGTAACTAGAGGTAACTGAGTTGCGCAACATCTAAGATGTGCACATATAACTAAAGGTAACTGAGTTGCGCAACATCTAGATGTTGTGCACATGTAACTAGAGGTAACTGAGTTGCGTAGCATCTAAGATGCTGCGCGTACTCACGAGGCACCGTGCAAGGCAAAGATAGTGAGAAAGGCAGAAAATGGTCCACTTTTTTATATTTTCATGTCACTTTTTGTACTCATTGACCATTTCTTCGGAATATTGGTCCTTAGTGGTTAAGTTAGTTAGAAGTCTGTTAGGAGTTAGTTAGAAGTAGACCTTGAATGTAAAGATGCAAGCCTATAAATAGAAGAATTCTGCATGTAAAGTGAGATATAGCGGAACATAGAGAGGAGATAGGGACAAAGAGTGAATACTAGATATAATACTAGACACAGTGATACTGGATCGGTATCTATTTTGATCTGCAATTTGTTTTGTGGACTTAATACAATGTGATGCGGATTGATCTGAGTTTCTGTTGCCTCTTTCCTTTTCCTGTTTTACACTGTTGCGATTCTGATGTTGAATGATGAATAGATCTGCATATGAATGAATAATGCAATGCTTTTTGCTTATGGATACTACAATATTTTAGATCTGTTTTTCGCATTGGTAGATATGCTAAAATGGTGAATGAATAATTCGACATGATGAATGGTTCTGTTTCTAAGCAGGGAAGTAGATCAAATCTGGAAATTAAGTTGAGGAATGTTTGATGCCCCAACCCTCCTCTATACTGCAAAAACTTGGTTCCAATAGCTCTCCCTTAAACATCTTGGGTGAGACCTCATCCACTTTGCGGCTGTTGCTGGATAGGGTAAAACCTGTCCAGGCCGATGCTTAGGGAGATTGCACCATGCTGAGTGTTGATAGAGTGGAACCCTTGTCGACTGGGTTTTATTGGTCGAGATCGCATGAACAAATGATTCCGTTGCCGAGACCTCGTAGTGAGTGAGAGGAGGGAATGTGGCACTCGCTGAAATGATTACCTAACAATGGATGTGGCATCCGACGTGACTAGAACTTCAAGATTAGTTTGATCAAAAGCTGAGAGAGTTTTTCAAGGCAGAAAATTAGAACCCTGGGTTGACAACAGACAAGTGGTTAGCAAGATATATCCATGATGGTCCACACTAATATTTCTTTGGTGCGTTTCCTATCATATTGTAAGAGTGGCTGGCGAGATTCACATACAAGAAGACGAACTTCCAAAAAGGAGAACCGACGTCTTGGACCCCTAAACTGATATAGGAACTGCAAGAGACTGGAAATAGAGCGTCACGCGCCATCGAGGTCTGGTTGGATAGCATCCTAGAGGGATATATCACAGTGTTCACTGTCGACACCAATAAATTTTATAGCAAAGCAGAAAGGGAGTTCTTTAACATACCCAGAGGTATGTTCTTATTGTTGCTTCAATTGTCAATTAAAATGTTGGTTTGCAAAAAGGGTATACTCAAGATGCATCTAGAGTAGTAACACCTTGGTGTACGGAGGCTATGGATACTATGGCCAAGGGGGGTGATGAATGAGAAGGTAAGGGGTAAATGGATGCAAGTTTCAACGAGATTGTGAGGGAAGCCATGGAAGAAAGTGGTTGTACAAGGGGAGGAGGAAGGTTCCAACTAGAGAAGAGGCAAAGGACTGGGGAAGGTCCTACTGTGATCAAAACACAAGAATGTGAAGGAAAACCACACGCAGCTAAGAGACCCTACAGTGATGATGAGGATGATGAGGCCTAGGATACGCCAAGAATGACAAAAAGATGAAAACCCGGAAGCAATGTACCCATGCCTTCGCGCACTACTCCAAACTCAAGAAAAACTCCATGTCCCACGTCGACTTGTCAGATGTGCTAGAAACAATCTAGTATTAGATTAACATTTGTTGGAAGGTGGCCTAGGGTGGTGGGTGGCAACATGAAGCTACCCTTGTTCCATGGAAATGGGACCAATGATGCCAAGAAGTATTGGTTTTTATGTGAAGCAGTGTGGACTATTAGATAGACCACTAACGATGATGTAAAGAAAGGGAAGTTCGTGACTACTCTCAGGGGTTGTGCACTTGATTGGTTTATGAATTTTATCTACATTCCTCACAAGACTCTGTCAAATACATTGGATGAGATCTAGACAAGACTAATCGAGAAATTCAGAAAACTGAAGTTGGAAGCACAATACATTATAGAACTGAAGGAAATTAAGCAATTTCCTAATGAGACTGTTTGGGACTTTGATAAGAGGTTGAAAACACTAATGGCTAGACTCAGTTTTTCTATGAGCAATGTCTAACATAAAGAATGTTTTATCGCTATATGGGTTTCTCATATCCAACAACCACTGATGCAGCAAAAGATAGCGATGCAAAGCAAAGCCTTAGAGATTGTGATGAAGCTCGAGGCTTCACCTATCAGGGAGAGTGTCATAGGGATGAATCGAATTTAGGAGTATCTCACGAATCTTACACTCCAGCTATAGGATAAAAAGAAAGGTAAGGAGGAATGCATAGATATTTGGTGTACTTGGTGTCATGTATATGGCCACACCAAAGATATTTTGCCCGACTTTAGAAACTATATGTTATCTAGAGCAACAAACCCGTTGGGTAGCAGTGGTATTCCTTGGTGTTGCATCTACCAAGTCTATGGACATCTACATGAGGAATGTATCTATATGCACAAGATGGTGTCAAATCCTCCCAATTTATACTGTTCATTCTATCGCTCAGTCAGGAATGAGGATAAAGACTATCGAGCATATGATCTTCTTCAGGATAAAACTTATGATTCATATTTTGTGAATGGTGAAGGCCACCACACAATCCAGCAAGCACAGCCTCAAATGGTAAGTTCTAATCCACAAACTCAGTACACACCGCCGCCACCAATGCAAATGTTTCCACTACAGTTCGCACCACATCCACATTTTGCATCGCAACAGCCATACAATCAAATACCAATGGCCCAGGTGTAGCCAGAATACGTTCAAGCAGCACACTTTGTTTAGAAACAACTGAATCCCCCACCACAGCAGGTAGTTTAGCCACAGTACCCACAACAAGGGGGATCTGGGGAGGATTCTAAGGCCAAGGAGGAGGTTTTGGATGCAGAGGGGGATGAGGTCACGCATCTATCCAATGCAATAATTGTGGATTATTCAGGAATTATCAGAGAGGCTTCCCACACTTGCAATGCTCATGGACATATTGTATGGTGATTGATCATACCATGGAGAACTACGCACAGTTAATCACAAGAAGGAAAATAGGAAACAATTCACAATTACAAAATCAAGCCCTGTTGCAAGCTCAAAATCAACTACCAGCCCAAAATCAATTATAGATCCAGGCCCAGAATCAAGTTCCGCTCCAGAACTAGACTATGAATCAGCCGATGAACCCAGCGTTGAACCATAATCCACCACTAGCTTAGACCCCGCCAATCAACCAGGCTCAAGGTCCAACAGTTGTGACGATTTTAGCAGAGCCTAGAACATAGGATGTCAAAGTCGCCATTGCCACTTGCGGAGGTGTGACAACAGGAGATGATGTACCCCGACTACAAGTTTGGTTAGCTGGGAGGAAGAAAGCAACATTTGATATTGCAATTGAAAAAGAGACATTTTTTGAGACGTGGGATGTGATCGGACGCAATCTGGGTAAGTTGTATGTCTATGAAATTCCATCCTCCTTTGATTTATCCTTATAAGTAGGACCATCATGGGAGCATGGTACCTTGTAGTGGTTCTTTGAGAAATTCTTAGCATTGGCACGAGATCCTGAGGCTCTTGTTGAGCTTGAGAGGTTGTTGTACCGTTCAGATAAGGAGATGAAGGATTATGTAGTAAACTCTGCAGAAGAAAAAGACATGCAAAGAGATGCATATGAATATCCAGGTTGGTGACTATGCGGTGGAATCAGTCATATTGGACCTGGGATTGGATGTGAACATCCTGACTAAGAAGACCTGGGAAAAAATGGGGATCCCAATGATGTGTTGGTCCCCTGTGCAACTCTGATTGGCGAACCAAGCGAAGGTGCAACCTATTGGTCGGGTAACAAACTTGGTATTTGATGTTGAAGGTATGAGAACACGTGCCGAATTTGATGTGATTGAAGTTGTTAATGGGGAATGCTCCTATCCCATCTTGTTGGGGATTGGATGGGATAATGAAATTATAGTCATGATTAATTTTAATAAGTGAATGATAACATTTGAAAATAAGGACATTCGAATCATCGCACCCATGGATCCAACTACAGGCTGAAGATACATTGAACTTGTGAAGGAGAAAGTTGTCATAGGGTGGGACCATGTATACAACATCTCTGAATACTATATCCACCCGACTAGAAAGGGGGAACTTGGTTGTGTTGATGTATTTGTAACTTCGTAATGTATTCACTTCTATATCTTATGTATTGTAACCCAATGTTTATTCCGGGAAGTGTCTGTAATGTACTTGAGTCATGTCATTCCTCGATGTTCATATTGGGAGATTAAATAATGTAAACAAGTAATGTAAAGTCATTGTGGGTAACCCTCCTATTGATCAAGGGTTAAATTCCCTGCACTTGTGAGGCCCTAGGGTTATTAGACTCTCTTAGAGAATTCAGCCCTAGTGAGTTATTGTCAAGTTGAGAATTAGTATAAATAGAGAGTGAGCCTCTCTATTTAACACACATTCACTCACACTCAGTTGAAGCCCATAACTGAGAGAGAAGAAGTTGCTAGGACAAGAGAGAGAGAGACTACTACTATTGGCAGATCATCTTACTGTTTTTGGGTTTTGCTTTTGGTGCTAATTCTATCTCTAAGAAAGTTGTGGGGTTTTCTCCTTTATGGTTTCCCTGAGGAAATTTTTTTTGTTCATTGTCTCTTATGTTTCATTGATGTTCTTGTTATTATCTTAGTTAACGATCCTAATATAATGCTAGTTTGAATGATAAAAATATAACATGGTATTAGAGCTAACCTGAGAAGAAGACACTGTGTAGTTGTGGAAACTAAGGCTTCCTACATTTTGGATCTCTCTCCACAAATTTTCAGCAAAATAAGTTTGGACTGACTCTCCTCTCCAGGGCACATCTTTCTGTCGAAGCAGAATCTGATTTTGAGAATTTTTAGTTTTGACCCGAAACTGCTGCCGAAAATTAGGGCTTTCCATAGAAGTGGAATTTTTGAATGATCCAAGGCATGGATTGATATCCTCCTCAAAATAAAATTCTAGAGATCAAGATCAAATATTTTGGTTGGACAGAACTCCAGGAAAGTCAAACCCTAATTTTCTCCTGAACCAACTCTGCAGAAATTCAGCTCCAGATCCAGATCCGACATCTTAACCTGGTAAGATCTAAATATTTTGTATTTCCATTTGAGGTTCTCAGTTAAGATGTCTCATCATACCAATATTAATGAAAATATTGAGGGAGATGATAACTTTCAAGCCTCTAAGTATAGGATATCCCTAGTCCTAGAAGAAAATGAATTGGACTCCTACATCAATGAGGAGGTTCCCGTTCTAGAGGGAGATGAGGATAAGGCCTTACATAAGAATAAATTGGTCATGGCTAAGAGAATTATTGTTGATTCAATCAAGAATCACCTCATACCACAAGTGCCCTCCCTAAAGACACCTAAAGCTATGTTTGATTCCCTGACCAAACTATTTGAAGGAAACAACATAAACCGAAAGATGACTCTAAGAAACCAATTGAGGAATGTAAAGATCCAGAATGTAGAGACTATCTAGTCTTACTTTACAAGGGTCTCTCAAATCAAGGAACAGGTGGAAGAGGTAGATGAAGAAGTAGATCTTAGTTTATCTATTACATGCGTGTTAAATGTTTAGAGTTTATGAATGAAAGGTAACTGTGAAATGTTAGATTCAGTAAAATTATAGATTATAGCAGAAATGGGAATGAGCATGTATTTACTGAAGCATATAGAAATTAAATTTACAAGCTATGTTTTTCCACACCTGAACTCAGGTCGTACTCTAGCACAGTTGGCTTTCTTAGGTAAATGAAATGATTCTTTTATTTGAATGCGAGCAATAGATAGAATTTACTTCAAAGTTTATAATTTATACTAAATATCAGTGTTGTGTATTGACTGCTTTAATTTATTGCAACTAACTAAATGAAAAGAAATAGGCATAAAAGAATCAGTAAATATTATAAATATTTCAGTATTAGTTAACTAATAAAAATATAAATATCATAGTTAACAGAAGTAAGGTAAGAAAACTAATATTTAAGAAATTATGTAAAAGAAAAGGAATTAGTAAAAATGTTTAGAAACCTTAACATTACAGACTAGTGTGTTACATCCAGATTCAAAGGATTCTTTTATAATCCTTGTATATTAATTACTGACAGTCAATGAAAACCCTAAGTATTTCTTAACTATGATTTAGAGGTAAGAGACTGTAAAAATTGTTTAGGATTTCCTATTTTGTTTTCTTAAAAGTAGTATCAAAACTTTAATTGTAAGTTTATCTCATCATTCATTATTATGTTGTGCTAAAACAAAGTAAAAAATACTAAAAGCATAAACAAGAATTTCATAAACTGTAGGGTTTATAATATTTCTTTTAAACCCTTAAAAGTCAAGTTCTAAAAATTAACCTTATCTTCTATAAAGAGCTTAAAAGTAAATATAACTTACAGAGTAGTAATAAATAAAATCTATATGTAAATAACAAACAAAGTAAACCAAGAATCATTAAACATGTGCAGTATAAATCTCAAATCTAGGAAGGCTTATAGCCTATAAGAATCAAAGAGTCAAAACCCTTTCTACTATTAAAACCAAATACATAATAATCCTATATTAAAATATACTGGTTACATTGCTGTCTGTAAGAGTAAAAACCTTGCAAACTATACAACTAGACTTTTCCATAGCATTCTTTCTTAAAACCAAATATATACATAAATATTTTATATCAATAGTAAGCTAAATACACTACTGACAGGTTAAACAAAACTCAGTTCATAGTCTTCATGTACAAGAAAAAGTGATGCAAACGAGACATAGGTGTTCTAAAAATTCTGAGCATAAAGAAGATTCTTATATTCTTAAATCGATAGTATTACATCATCAAGCTGTAAAGTTGAATTTGTTTAACCAAAACCAAATACACATCACAGCTCAAGAGCCTGTGCTACCAGCGAAACACCGCAAGGGTTTTCACTTAAAACATGAATAATAAGAAAACTAAATATCTTAACCAATGGAGAATCCAAAGCCATGCTTCAGACCAATGGAAACTTCATCCAACAACCCATATCGTAAGTAGGGAGAACCCGCATCGAGAGCGGGGCTTATCGGTTGGAATCCATGAAGTTCACCGAAGCATGACGTTGTTTTCCACTTAAAGCGTGGAGTCGTTGTAGGTACCTACAAGAACATAGTTTCAAACAATAAATTTAAACCCTGTTCATAAGTTTTAAACCCTAACCTAGTAAATAAATTCAGAAATGCAATTTCAAATTAAAGTTTAAAATTTTACCTGTGAGCAAGAAGAAAGCAGAGCCGAGAAGATACAACCATCCAATCTAAATGCACAAAATCGAGAAGCAAGGAAATACCCTTAAGCCAACTTTGCGACAGAGGAAACAAGAGACAGTCTCAAACTCCACGAGGTCAAGGCAAGAAATAAGCAGTGACAGGGTAAAATATGGCACTAAGTATGTTAAGGATAATAGTCTTTATGGCTAAAATATAAATACTATCTTAGATCCAAACAACAAAGGAAATTACTTTACCTCATCGGAGTCTTGCATTTTTAATAATCAATTCATAATCTAGCATCTTGTCACGCTAAAGAAGTACCACTCGAATTAATGCAAAATAAACTCCTACTTGATCATAAACTTACCTGCTGAACCTGTAAGAACCAATAGTCCATCTAAGTTAGCAAAATGCTAAGGAAGCCCCGAATTTCAAACATGGTTTCTCACCTACTTGACAAAAGAAAAACATCAGTACAACTAGCAGCAACGAAATGCAAGTCCTATTTCTATGATTTATAAAAATTAAAGTTGTATTAGTGTTTCTGTATTTAAAACAAATTCTTAAAAATTTGTTAAACTGTTTCATTTTCTACTAACCGCTAGTAGTTACTAAACTACGATCTTAAGACATTTTAAGTCACTATAAAAAATTTTAAATTTTTATGAAATTTTGGGGTTATGACATGTGGTATCAGAGCACAAGGTTCAAACACTAGGCCTTGATGAAGCTCAACTTGCTTATATGGAACAGTGAATTTAAATCATTTTGCTGATGTTGTTTTCTTTTAATGTTATTAACAGGGAAATTTGTTTCTGAGTTTAACAATAGGTATGGAAAGATTGGAGGAATATGCGGAAGAGGAATCTTCCTATACTGAAAAAGATAATTTACAAAGAGAACCTATACAAGAAGACATAACCACTAATTCCTCGAAACTTTTACAAGCAGTAAAATAATTAAAATCTGAAATGGAATCTGTTAAAAAGGAAAATGAGAGGATTCTGAGAGCTTAGGAGGAGTTGAATAAGATCTTAATAGAAATATTTCATACTAAGGGAAGGGGTAAAAGAGCTGATTCAGAAGATATAAGTTATGAACATAAGTATAAAAAAACTAAACAGATTAAAAATGAAAGTATCTCATCTTCTGAAGTATTTGGTGATCAACGTAATTTTCATTATACTAGTGATAGTAGTGAGGATAACCACCATACTAGGAAAAGAAAATATAAACCTTATGAAGAAATTTCTGGAGAGTTTAAGAAGATTAATCCGCCAACATTTAATGGAGAAACTAAATAGGGGAGGAAGCAGAATCCTGGTTATTCGGGATGAAGAAGTACTTCCATATTTATAACTATTCTAACCCATTAAAGGCTAGGATGGCTATTTATAATCTCACAGGGAAAACTGATATATGGTGACAAGATTTAAAGAGAGTGAAAGGTATAAGAGACAAGAACATAAATTGGAGTACATTCAAGAAATAGTTTAAAAAGAAATTTTTATTTGAACACTACTATGAGGAAAGGGCTAAAGAATTCTATGAGCTAAAACTAGGTACAATGACTATGAAAGATTTGAACAGTAAGTTTTTAAGTCTTCTTAGGTATGTTCCATATATTGTGGATGAAAAACCAAAGGTACAGTGGTTTCTCAGCTGTTTACCTTATCACATAAAGGATAGGATTGAGTATGACAATCCAAAAACTCTAGAAGAAGCTATGAGGAAAGCAAATATCTGTTATGAACAGAATAAAAAAAATGAGAGTATGGCCAACTGGAAGGCCAAAATGAATAATAATTATGATCAAAAGAAGAAAGAGTTTGTGCCTAATCGAAATTCTAAAAATAATAATACCAGAAATTTTTCTAATAATAATTTTGAGTGGAATAAGAATAATTCATAGAATAATCAGAACAATCAAGAAAATAAAGAGCATGCTAATAATCACAGTAATTACACAAAGAACTTTGATAAAAAAGAACTCATAAAGTGTTGGGAATGCAATGGTCCACATTATGCCTTAGTTTGTCCCAATCGTAAAAAGACTGTTAGCAACATCCACACAATACAGGAGGAGATGACTATTGGTGATTTAGCGAGGACTATGCCCAGGATCAATGCATCCTTGGAGAATCGGCAAGAAGACTATCAAACTTCCATGGTGGAAGTATAAGGTAAGATAAACCAAACACCCGTATCTATTTTAATTGATCCAAGAGCTAGTTTAAGCTATATTTCTCCTAACTTGGTAGAAAAGCGTAAACTGCCTGTTGAAAAGTTTGCAAGTTCTTGGTTAGTTCAGTTAGCTACTGGTGCAAAGAGAAAGGTAATTAGCTTTGTAAAGAATTGTACATTAATTATGGATCAATTTGAAACTTTTTTTAAGCTTATTGTACTACCTCTAGGTTCATACAACATACTAATTGGTATGGATGGGTGAGAACAACATAAGGTGGTATTGAATTGCTATGATAAAACCTTTACTTGTATAAATAATGATGGAAAACTAATACGCGTAAAGGAAATCGCTAGAAAAACAACCGTAAGGAATATTTCTGCTCTGCAGCTTAAGAGAGCTGTTAGGAAAGGTTGTAAGGCTTATGCAGTAACAGTAACCAATGAGAAAAATATAAACAACATAGATAGATTAAAATTTGAGGATATACCAGTTCTAAACGAATATGCAGATGTATTTTCGAAAGAAATTCTGGGACTGCCTCCGAAGAGGGAATTAGATTTTACCATTGAGCTGGTACTTGGTGCGGTTCCCACCTCAAAGGCCCCTTATCAGATGAATATACTTGAACTGAATGAACTTAAGTCACAATTAAAACAACTTATTGACAAGAATTATATTTGACCCAGTGTGTCTCCCTGGGGGGCACTTGTCATCTTTGTTAAGAAAAAGAACAAAACTCTACGACTCTGCATATATTATCGTCAATTAAATAAGGTGACTATCAAGAATAGATACCCACTACCTCGCATAGATGATCTGTTTGATCAATTATGTGGGGCCACGGTATTCTCAAAAATTGATTTACGGTCTCAATATCACCAAGTTAGAATTAAAGATGAAGACATCTTTAAAACAACTTTTAGGACTCGATATGGACATTACTAGTTTGTTGTCATGCCATTCGGGCTTACTAATGCTCCATCTTTTTTTATGTGTCTAATGAATAATGTAATGCATAAATATCTGGACAAATTTGTGGTTGTGTTTATCGACGACATATTAATTTATTTGAAATCTGAAAAAGAACATAAAGAAGATTTAAAAATTGTCTTGCAAGAGTTGTGAGATCATCAACTCTTTGTAAAGTTTAGTAAATGCGACTTCTTTAAAGATAAAATCCAGTATTTAGGTCATGTGGTGACTAAAGAAGGAATTTCAGTAGATCCCAAAAAGATTAAGGAAATTGAAGATTGACCAGTTCCTAAATACGCAACTGATGTCCGATCATTTATGGGGATTACGAATTATTTCCAGAGGTTCATCGAAGGGTTTTCGAAAATCACAAATCCGATAACCTCTTTGCAGAAAAAGGGAAATAAATTTGATTGGAATCAGAAGTGTGAGGATAGTTTTAAAAAGTTAAAAAATTTATTAACTAGCGCACCAATTTTAAGAATATCCAATCCAAATAAAGATTTTATAGTATGTCTGACACTTGCAATGACGGTTTAGGTGGAGTATTGACTCAAGAAGGACATTTTACTGCTTACGAGTCTAGGAAATTGAAGATTCATGAAAGGAATTATGAAACCTATGACTTGGAATTAGCTGCTGTCATACATGCTTTAAAGATGTGGCGTCATCATTTAATTAGAAGAAAATTTATTCTAATGATAGATAATAAGGGATTAAAATATCTGTTAGATCAACTTAGCCTGAATGCTAGACAAGCTAGGTGGCTATCTTTTCTAAGTGAATATTGTTTCGAAATTCAACACATTAAAGGGAAAGAAAATAAGGCTTCTGATGTATTAAGTAGAAATGCAAATCTGAATTTTACAACAGCTATCAGCATTTATACAACAGATTTGGAAGAACAGCTTAAAGCAGGGATAGAACAAGATGAAAATTACCTGAAGTTACAAGCAAAAGAAAAAGAAAATCCAATAGAAATTCTAAGTACATGGTACAACTTGAATGAAAAATGATTTTTACTGTATAAAGACAGAATATATGTACCCAATGTACCTAAGATTAAGTTTTTAATTTTAGACGAAATCCATAAAACTCCTTACTTAGGCTATCGAGGTTATCAGAAAACTATAACCATGTTAATAAAATAATATTTTTGGCCAAACATGAAGACCAAACTGGCAGAATATATTTCTAGATGCTTTGAATGTCAGCAAGTAAAAACTGAACATCAACATCTAGCTGGATTACTTCAGCCTTTTCCCATTCCTAGTTGGAAATGGGAGATAATTAGTCTTGATTTTGTTACTGTACTGCCTAAAAATAAGAACTTAAATGACTCCATAATGTTAGTGGTTGAAAATTTGAGTAAATAAGTCCATTTTATACTTGTAAAAACTACTTATAAAGCTGCAAACATAGCTGATATCTTTTTAAAGAAAATTTTCCGACTACATGGAATATCGAAGGTTATAATTTCAGACCAAGACCCTAAATTTACAGGTAACTTTTGGAGATCTCTATTTAAAGGATTAAATACTATGTTGAATTTTAGTACCTCATTCCATCCTCAAACTAATGGACATAATGAAAGAGTAAATCATGTACTGGAAGATTTACTAAGAATGTATGTAAAGGAATAGCTAGGTAAATGGGAAGATTATTTACACCTGGTAGAATTTGCTTATAATAATAATTACCAAGATTCATCTAGATATAGTCCTTTCAAAATTTTGTATGGAAGGAAATGTAACACTCCCATCTCTTAGATTAATCCGGTGAACAGGTTAGTATCAGGACTTGAATTATTGAAAGAAATGGAAGAAATTGTAAAGCAGGTACAAGGTAATCTGAAAGTTGCGCAAGATCGACAGGAAAGTCAAGCATACCTTAAAAGAACTCCAAAAGAGATCCAGGTCGATGAACATGTTTTCATTAAGGTGAGACCCAAAAATATTTCTCTGAGGTTGGGTAGTTGTGCCAAAATAGCACCTCGTTATTGTGGTCCTTTTGAAATACTGTCCAAGATTGGACAGGTAGCCTATTAGTTAGCCTTACTACCAAATTTAAGAGTTCACAATGTTTTTCACATTTCTGTATTAAAGAAATATGTGCATGATGGTACTCATGTTATTAACTGGAATGATGTACAAGTGGAACCCGAAGGAGATTTTCTGGTGGAACTGGACTATATCCTCGAGCAGAGGGAGATCACACTTCAGAACTGCACCATTGGTCAAGTGAAGGTGCAATGGAAGCACCTTAGTCCAGAGGAAGCCACCTGAGAATTGGAAAGTCATATGCGGGGTGCATATCCAATTCTATTTCAAGGTAACTTTGAGTACGGGGAATAAATAACATCGAGAATGATGTTATAATTTAAGGGGGTGTGTCACAAGCCCCAATTTGGAAAAACAATTTTATATTATTTGAGGAACATTGTGTTAAATTTTATGCTAAGTTGTAATTGATGACCCAGTGGGGTCAAGAATATTTAATGTAAATTCAGAATATTTTATTTATGAATAAATAAATGAAGAGACAACAACTTAGGAGAGCTGTTAAAAGAGTGTTTACTGGTCAATTGGTGGAGGAGACTGGGTGGAGAGCAAACTGACATGTGGCAGCATCCTCAGACCACTTCCAACTGTTGTAGGTGGCAACTTCCTTATATTTGTGGTCATGATTCCCCAAGAAAGTGCAATCGGAGTAGGTGGCTCATTTAATGAAAACTGACCTAGAAGACCTAGGCAGCTCTATAAAATTTCCCATTGAAGAGAGCTGAGGTTGCTCATTCTAGAGAAGTGATCATTCAGGGTGAATGAATTTACTCAAGAGAAATGCAATGGAGGGGAGTCTGGAATGTGTTTGAGGGGATCACTACTGATATTGATCTAGTTGTAGCTTTTAAGCTGAATATCATACTACTGAGAGAATATTTTTATTACTGACGTAATTGAACGAGTTAGGTGACAGAGGTTTTATAGTTGAATTCTCCACCTAGATCTCAGCCAAGAAGACTAGGAACAGGCTCGGGGGTCCTGAGGAAGCATTTTTTGAGCGCTCTGCAGGAGTTTGGTTGGGAGGAATATCCTCCTTAAGATGTTGTCGTCTTGTCCTCATCAGGTTCTATTTTTATTTTAATGTCTTAGTTAAGTAAATCTTAGTTTATATATTACATGCATGTTAAATGTTTAGGGTTTATGAATGAAAGGTAATTGTGAAATGTTAGATTTAGTAAAATTATAGATTATAGCAGAAATGGGAATTAGTATGTATTTACTGAAGCAGATAGAAATTAAATTTCCAAGCTGTGTTTTTCCACACCTGAACTCAGGTTGTACTCTAGCATAGCTGGCTTTCTTAGGTAAATGAAATGATTCTTTTATTTGAATATGAGCAGTAGATAGAATTTACTTCAAATTTTATAATTTATACTAAATATCGGTGTTATGTATTGACTGCTTTAATTTATTGTAACTAACTAAATAAAAAGAAATAGGTATAAAATAAGCAATAAATATTATAAATATTCCAGTATTAGTTAACTGATAAAAATATAAATATCATAGTTAACAGAAGTACGGTAAGACAACTAATATTTAAGAAAATATGTAAAAGAAAAGGAATTAGTAAAACTATTTATAAATGTTAGAATATAATCCGTAGGGATTATATAATTTGTAAATAAATAAATATAACTGATGTAGGAAGCCGAAAAGGCTGGGCGGGAGGTGAAACTAAACCGTCTTGTAAATTGTATAAATATTTGCATTTGGCTATGTAATACAATGAATCGGGAGTTATTACCAACAAGTGGTATCAGAGCGCTGCCATAACTCCTGCTGTTGCCAGTCTGCCCATACCTGGCATTCTGCTTGCCAGTCCATTGCCAAACTACTCCATCAGTCTTCCAGTCGAGTCGCATGCAGTGTATGCGTTACTCCTCCATCTGCCTGCGTTTATTCTCTGCTAAAACTTTTGAATTACCTAACCCTAATTGGAGCACCCTAACGCTGGAGACATCCTTTGAAATTTCTTCTTGCCGTTGAACACCATCTTGCTACTATGATTCCATTGAAGTCAGTGGTATTTGCTGTGTATTTGCTGGGTATTTGCTGTGTATATGCGTTATTTCTTAGCTGAAATGTGAAATGAGGGTAATTTTTTATGTTGTAAGAGCTACGATGGTATATGGTATATGTTGTAAGAGCTGCGATGGTATATGTTATATGTTGTGAGAGCCGTAGTTGAGAGCCGTAGCTGTGAGAGCCGTAGAACTGGGACCCATATGGAAAATAACCTTGAATTGAGTGATCATGCACAAGTACACAAAAAAAAAATATCTCAAGGCACTATGTTGGAATATGCCTCCATATGTACACTGTTTGAGGTAATTTCTTGTAAAATCTATTCTCCATTGTAACTGGTCTGTTGTAATTCCTGGAGAAGACTGCGTGTGATTTTCAAAATTATCGACGAGTATTTTCTTTTGGGCTTTTGTTGGAGTCCATCTTGTGGTAGCCTGAATCGCGTGGAGCCTATCGTGAATCGCGTGGAGCCTGTCCGAGTTCTTTATGACTTTCAAAAACCCTATTTTATGCTGTGAGCTGTGAGCTGTATGCTGCGTGGAGAAGACTACGTGTGGTATCTGCTGCATGGAGAAGACTGCCTGGTGCTGTGTGTTGAAGATAGCTACATTTTGCGTTGTGAAGGTGCAGTGAGGCTTTACAGATCCCGCCTCATCTTCTCAAAGACTGCATTGGAGAAATAATAAGAAGCTGAAGGAAGAGTGCGTGTGAAGTTTTCGGTTTGAATTCCTAAATATTGATTCGTTCCCGACTGCCATCTTCCTCCAGTTTTGTCTTGGCTTCAGAATCAAATGTTTTACAGAGGATTTCATAGCTCTTCTCTAATTCGATCCGTGGATCTACTCGTGATGGTGATATGCTTGAAATTGTGTATCTTAGTTTGCTAGTGTAAAAATTCATTGCGGATATATTTATTTTATGAACAGTAAGCATCACTGCCTTCATGTGGTTCTTGCATGCTATAAGCTCAATTAGCTGCGTGGAAGTAAACAGCCTCAACACTCGGCCTGCCTCACCATAAATTCTTGCGCAACAATGTTTTCAGCGCTGGTTTGATATTGTAGAGTCGTGATCCAACACCTTGGATAAACTCCACAATTGAAGAGATTGAGTGCAGTGATCTCAGAAATCAAAGCTGAGAATTTGTTGTATTACTTGTGACCGTTGGAGACTGCATAAACCCTAATTTTTTTGACCTAATTACTGTGCTGGAGTGTGGTTGCAAATATTCCACGTTGTGGCTGTTGTATGAGCCTGTGATTGTGGTTTATATGCATTGAGTTTATATGCTACGCATTCAAGAGGCGATCTCTCAATCTAGAAGCTGCGACCTGCTCCTTTGCCCTTCCATTGTGGGCGTTCTCTCCTCTTTTCTGTTTACAACTGAGAAGATTGTTGTACTGTTAGTGGAACGTGTAAAGACTCAGCCTGAATAAGAATTTTGAATTTGGAGCTGCATACTGCTGGAGCTTGAACCAGAGAGCTAAGAAGACTGCTACTGTCTGCGTTCTTTGCCTGTGTAAAGCTGCTTGCGTGGAAGCTGTGAAGACTGCTGAAGACTGTGTTGAAGACTGCTTGGTTGAAGACAATTGCTGCTGATAATTGCTTATATAGTTTGATGCTGATAATTGCTTATATGGTTTGGTGCTTGAATTTTTGTGCACTTATATCCTTTGCACACTAATATATTAGCTTCTGGTATTCTGTAGAGTATATATTGTATAACAAGGAATGTTGCTGTGTATTTGAAGCTCGTATATTTTGTATACTGAAGAAGCTTGTGTATGCTCACCTGAAGCTTGCATTGTACACCTTGGTAGAGACTGTAGACCTGCAAGGTTATTGTTTTTCTCTTTGTCATATCAATTTTATTATTGTAAACTAACAGTTGTAAAGATGCACTCTTTGGCATCTAGTATTGGTACTGCCCTAGCTGGCAAAGACCAATCCAAAGACCCTTCCAAGGAAGATTGCAGCAAGAGAGGCAGAGGGGGCAGAAACAACTCCAGAAAAAGATCAAAGTGCAAATGTTGTGGAAAGACTGGGCACACATCAGATCAGTGTTGGACTTCGTGGGACTCCATCAAAGACAAGCATAACCAGAAGAAAGATGACCAAGATGCTAGTAAATCTTCTGATTCTTGTATTGTTGCACATTGTAATCTTGGATTTAATGAAATGAATTCTCTTTCATCTTATAAATATTGTTGTCTGCTTGATACTGGTGCAACATCACACATGACATTTAGAAAAGACTGTTTTGAAGAACTGAATGAAAAAATAGATGGCATAGTTTACTTTGCAGATAAGTCAAGTATTAAACCAAAGGGAATGGGCACCATTCGACTGAAGATTCCTGGATTCCCTGATTTCTTGTTGAAGAACGTTCTCTATCTTCTAGAGTTGCAGAGAAGCCTGTTGTCCTTGGTGGAGATTTGACAGTAAGGCCATTCCATCCACATGTTTGATGGACTCGTTGAAATAAGAAATTCCTCTGACAACCAAGTCATCATGATTGGATATGAAGATGGGAAGCTACTGAAGCTCAAGGGTTCATCCGCAATATTTCAGAACTATGCCTACCTCTCTCAGCATGGAGAAGGTAATATGTCATCTAGTTCATTGTGGCATGCAAGATTTGGTCATCTAAATTATAATAGTCTTCGTTTGTTGAGAAATAATGGTGTATTTGGCTTGCCCACCATTCCTAAAGAGAAGAATAAATGTGATGCATGTATTTTAGGGAAACATAGTAAGCTGCCATTCCATGAATCTAATTTCAGAGCAAGTAGGAAATTAGAGTTAGTACATTCTGATTTGTGTGGCCCAATGCCAACTCCTTTAGCAAATGGGAACAAGTATTTTATGAGATTTGTTGATGACTACTCAAGAATGTGCTGGACATACTATTTAAAGACAAAATCAGAAGCATTTCAAACATTCAAAGACTTTCATGCATTGATTAAAAAACAAGCACAATAAAAAATTGGTACACTTCGTACTGATAATGGAAAAGAATACACTTCAAATGCTTTTGAAAATTATCTTCACCAACATGGAATTTCACATCAGACTACAGTTCCCTACAATCCTCAACAAAATGGTGTAGCAGAAAGAATGAATAGAACCATAATGAATATGGTTCGCTTAATGATGTTTTTCAAAAATGTAAAACTAATGTTTTGGGATGATGCAGTAAAATGTGCAGAATATTTGAGAAATAGAAGTCCATCAAATGCACTTGATAACAAGACTCCACATGAAATGTGGTTTGGCCATCTCCCTTCAGTCAAGCATCTCAGAGTTTTTGGTTCCACCTGTTATGCCTTGATTCCAAAGGAGCAAAGAAACAAGCTTGGTGCTCGAAGCAGAAAGTGAA
>LPNX010228548.1:117586-128745 GCA_001517045.1 Pseudotsuga menziesii | reverse complement strand
GGCTATGCACAGAAAGAAGGAATTGACTATGAAGAAACATTTTCTCCTACAGCAAAATGGGCTACCATCCGTACCTTACTCTCTTTAGCTGCTCATAAAGAATGGAAAGTTCATCAAATGGATGTAAAGACTGCTTTCTTGAATGGAGACTTGAGAGAGAATGTCTTCATGTCTCAGACAGAAGGCTTTGTTGTGAAAGGAAAAGAACAAAAGGTATGCAAGCTTGTCAAATCCTTGTATGGCCTAAAACAAGCACCTCACGCATGGTATGAAAAGTTAACCAAGCATCTTTTGAAGTTAAATTTCAAACATTTTGATCTTGATGATACAACGTTGTTTATAAAGAAAGTTGGAAGATCTGTTGTGTATCTTGTGGTGTATGTAGATGATCTTTTGATGACAGGGAACAATGAGAGCTATATATCATCCATAACAAAATATTTGAAAAAGATCTTTGAAATGACAGATATGGGACATCTCCACTATTACTTAGGAATTGAAGTCACTCAACATCCTAAGTACATATTTCTATCTTAGAAAAAATATGTTGGAGAACTACTAAACAAATTTTGCATGACAGATTGCAATCCTATATCTACTCCAATGGAACAGAAAATGAAGCTCACATCAAGCGAAGGAAAAGAATTTGAAGATGCGACCAAGTATCGACAACTTGTAGGAAGTCTTATCTACCTTACAACAACTAGACCAGATATTTCTTATGTTGTTGGCATACTTTCAAGGTTCATGCATAAACCTTGTGAAGGACACTGGTCAGCTGCAAAGAGGGTTCTAAGATACTTGAAGGGGACTCAAGACGTTGGACTCAAGTACTCTAAAGTGGATGACTTCAAACTTATTGGGTACTCAGACTCAGACTTTGATGGCGATAAGGAGATAGGAGTATCAACTTATGGATACACTATGAGTCTTGGATCAGCAGCTGTTTCATGGAGATCACGCAAATAGTTAGTTCCAGCAGATTCAACAATAGAAGCAGAATATGTGGCTGCAGCTGAAGCAACAAAAGAAATAGTATGGCTCAGGAAGATACTTGAAGATTTGCAAGAAAAACAAGAGAACTCCACTCCATTGTTGGTTGACAATACTTCTGCAATCAAGCTGGATAAGAATCCTAGATTCCATGATCGAACCAAACACATCAAGACAAAGTATCATTTGATTTGACATCATGTAGAGGCTAAGACAGTCCATCTTCGACATTGTTCCACAAATGATCAAGTTGCAGACATCTTCACCAAAGCGCTTGGACGAGAAAAGTTTGAAAGATTCAGAAACATGCTCGGACTTACGAACACCCCTTCGGATTAAGAGGGGGATTGTTAGAATATAATCCGTAGGGATTATATAATATGTAAATAAATAAATATAACTGATGTAGGAAGCCGAAAAGGCTGTGCGGGAGGTGAAACTCAACCGTCTTGTAAATTGTATAAATATTTGCATTTGGCTATGTAATACAATGAATCGGGAGTTATTACCAACAATAAACATTAACATTACATACTAGTGTGTTACCTCCATATTCAAAGGATTCAGTTATAATCCTTGTATATTAATTACTGACAGTAAACGAAAACCCTAAGTATTTCTTAACTATAATTTAGAGGTAAGAGACTGTAAAAATTGTTCAGGATTTCCTATTTTGTTTTCTTAAAAGTAGTATCAAAACTCTAACTATAAGTTTATCTCATCATTCATTATTCTATTGTGCAAAAACAGAGTAAAAAATACTAAAAGCAGAAATAAGAATTTCATAAACTGTAGGGTTTATAATATATAAAAATTAACCTTATCTTCTATACAGAGCTTAAAAGTAAATATAACTTATAGAGTAGTAATAAATAAAATGTATATGTCAATAACAAACAAAGTAAACAAAAAATCATTAAACATGTGCAATATAAATCTCAAATCTAGGTAGGCTTATAGCCTGTAATAATCAAAGGGTCAAAATCCTTCCTACTATTAAAACTAAATACATAATAACCCTGTATTAAAATATACCAATTACATTGCTGACTGTAAGAGTAAAAACCCCACGAACTATACAACTATACTGTTCCACAGTCTTCTTGCTTAAAACCAAATATATACATAAATCTTTTATATCAATAGTAAGCTAAATACACTACTGATAGGTTAAACAAAACTCAGTTCATATTCTTCATGTAAAAGAAAAACTAATGCAAATGAGGCAAAGGTTTTTTAAAAATTCTGAGCATAAAGAAGATTCCTATATTCTTAAATCGATGGTATTACATCATCAAGTTGTAAGGCTGAATTTGTTTAACCAAAACCAAATACACATCACAGCTCAAGAGCCTGTGCTACCAACGAAACACTGCAACGGTTTTCACTTAAAACAAGAGTAATAAACAAACTAAATATCTTAACCAACAGAGAATCTGAGGCCATGCTTCCAACCACTGGAAAATTCATCCAACAACCCATATCATAAGTAGGGAGAACCCACATCGAGACCGGGGCTCACCGGTTGGAAACCATGAAGTTCACCAAAGCATGAGGTTATTTTCCACTTAAAGCATGGATTCGTTGCATGTACCTACAAGAACACAGTTTCAAATGATAAATTAAAACCTTGTTCATAAGTTTTAAACCCTAACCTAGTAAATAAATTGACAAATGGAATTTTGAATTAAAGTTTAAAATTTTACCTGTGAGAAAGAAGAAAGCAAAGTCAAGAAGATACGACCATCAAATCTGAATGCAAAAAACCAAGAATCAAGGAAATATCCTTAAGCCAACTCAGTGAAAGAGGCAGCAAGAGACAGTCTCAAACTACACAAGGCCAAGGAAAGAAATAAGAAGTGATAGGGTAAAATCCTTTATAGGCTTCAAGCCAAGCGAAGTAGTGAAAAACAGTCACAGAGTAAAACTTTACTCACAAGAGAAACCGAGATTACAAACTAAGATACCCAAACCACTTCACACCATAATGCAGACTATGGAGCCAACAATAAAGAAGGAGCAGGCCTCTCATGGCTACATGGAACCTCACAATGCATCCTGCAGGCCAACAAACCCTCGAAGCTAAATGCCAAGAAGTAGGGTTTCACTTCTATTTAAGTCACCAATGCATGGAGGAGAATGGACCACCTACCCTTCCAAAATTTTAACCATGCCTGGGTCGTTTTCTAATGTCAACGCTGCATACCACCGAGGATTAATTATATCATTGCAAATAATTTACCCCATGGAAATCGACTATTATAAGGACTTCTATCGTTGCTAATAATGAAATCTATGCCATCGACCATAGTATAATGTTCTTGTGTTAGCTCATCATATTAACTTTTCCATCAACCCTTTAACTAGCTCTTATGATTGCTTACAATGACAATCATGCTATTGTTTAAACCATGCTTTAGATCTAGTGTAGTATAAAAAAAAAAATTATAATGTGTTTTACCTTTAGTTTCAACTATATGAGAGTAGTTCTTAGGTAGTAAATCTACCTTAGGATACCAGTAAAATTATATGGTAACATTATAAAACAATGTGGTATTGTATTATTACAATAACACTTGTATCATGGTGATAACTTAAAGATTAATATTATATATTGTAAACTAACTGAGCAAATGTTAATCATACTAGCAAACCAATAAAACAAATTGGTATGGTTCACGACTAGTAAAGAAGAGGTAGGGTAGAGATATGTTGTTCATTTATAAACTGAAGAACTCTAAACTTCTCCACTTAAAACTTGAAAACGATAAATGAAGGAGTCTTCAAGGAGACTAAAGACAAACCATTTTGCAAGAGTTTCTCATAATAAACCTAATAATTCGTTATAAACTTTTACCTTTGAAAATCATAGGATTATGTTCATGCATAAAAAAAAATAGTACATTTGAGTATTAAACATGACAATAGTAGTAAGATCATGAAACAGTAAAAGTATTTATATGTCAAGATCATGAGCCCTATGCTCACTGGAAGAATTTATAATTGACTAGGTAATATAATCTTTACAACAAAAAGAAACCTTGGCAGAACTCATTCTGGTAAATGGCACTAAGTATGTTAAGGATAATAGTCTTTATGGCTAAAATATAAATACTGTCTTAGATCCAAACAACAAAGGAAATTACTTTACCTCATCGGATCCTTGCATTTTTAATAATCAATTGATACTCTATCTTCTTATCACGCTAAAGAAGTACTTCTTGACTTAATACAATTTAAACTCCTACTTGATCATACGCTTACCTGTTCAACTTGTAAGAACCAACAATCCATCCGAGTTAGCAGAATGCTAAGTAAGCCCCAAATTTCAAACATGGTTTCTCACCTACTTGACAAAAGTAAAACATTAGTATAGCTAGCAGCAATGAAATGCAAGTCCTCTTTCTATGATTTATAAAAATTAAAGTTGTATTAGTGTTTCTGTATTTAAAACAAATCCTTAAAAATTTGTTAAACTGTTTCATTTTTCACTAACCGCTAGCAGTTACTAAATTGCGATCTAAGACATTTTATGTCACTATAAATTGTTTAAAATTTTTATGAAATTTTGGGGTTATGACAGTTAACCACTCCATATAATCCACAACAGAATGGGGTTGAAGAAAGGAAGAATAGAAAAATCATGGAAGCTGCAAGGGCCATGCTTCATGATCAAGATATTCCCATGCATCTATGGGTAGAAGTTGCCAGAACTGTGGTGTATGTACAGAACTGTACTCCACACAGAGTACTTGAGAACAAGACACCTAAAGAAGTCTTTTTCAGCAAGAAACTAGAAGTCATCCATCTCAGAATGTTCAACTGTCTAGTGTACATACATATTCTGAAAGAAAAGAGGACAAAGTTAGATTCTTCAAGAAGGAAGGGTATATTTGTGGGATACTCTGAAATCTCAAAGGCTTACAGAATATACTTCCCAGGATTCAAGAAGATCAACATCAGCATGGATGTAACATTTGATGAAGACTTGGCTTACAACAAATCCAGAAAGAGACATGCTGAAGAACTTGAAGAAATAGAAGTACCCATAATTCATGACACAACCATGAATGAATAAATTCAAGAAGAAGATCAAGAATTAGAAGAACCTCAAGAACCTGTAGAACCACCTCAAGAGAACGATCCTCACAAGAGGAAACCTGCTTGGGTACGAGAAGCTATCCAAGGTGCAGAAAGATATGGGACTCTAGAAGAAAATCACAGAGAAAGGGAAAAGAACTAGGTCTTGCTCCAGTTATGTATCCTTATTATGTGACTTCATCGATAAAGAGCCTTTGAACTATGAAGAAGCATCATAAATAAAAGAATGGAAGGATGCTATGATCGAAGACTATCAATTGATCATGAAGAATGATGTATAGGATATTGTCCCAAGACTAGAAGGGAATTTTGTTGTAACTTCCAAATGGATCTACAAGATCAAGCATGCTGCAGATGGTAGCATAGAAAAATATAAAACAAGATTTGTGGCTCACGGTTCTCCCACAAAGAAGTGTTGTATAGGATTATACACCTAATAACCATAGGTATGGGGTTACCAACATACTCAATTCACTTGCATATAATTGACTTCTAGAGTGCAGTAAAGGAAACAGGAGGATGAGAAAGACTTACTCCATTAACGAGGATGTTCGTTCTGCTTCTTCTTCAAATTATTCAAGGTTGCTCCTCTTTCACCTGTCAAGAGTCAATCTTCCAGATACAAGATGATTCATATATATATATAAGCAGGTTAGATAAATCATATACAGTACTGAAACATAAACATTTATCAGACCAAGATACATGAAACACGTATGGAAGAAGGATTCTCTTTATTATCAATAATGGAAAGAGTTCAGGTTACAACCCAACGCCTAAGACAAGGACTCCTTTGTAGCCACGGGATTCTGAGTTCCACTGCTCCAAAAACTTCTGTATACAATCCACCAGCATAACTTTGCTCTCCAAGTGTATCTCTCAAACACCCTCCCCAAGGCCTGTATTTATATGGAGGAAATAAGGCAATTTCAAAGGTTGAGGAGGTTGAGACAGTTAAGAGGATTAAGGGAAATGGCTTAACTAATCTCAAATCAGCATGTGTTTTTATTTTTAAATGTTAAGGGACATATTCATGGGTATGTAGAAGGACAACCCGCGAATGATGCGTGAGTTGTACATGTAGATAGTCGCGAATACAACTTAACATAGCAAAATGGCAAAGTAACCAGCTGGATGGAGGAGGAATGTATTGTAGTAAGCCAATATATAGTGTTATGGGCAAACCTCAATCCATAGATGTCCTTTTGCATGCCAATATGAGGGATTTTAGCACTCGGATAGAGATGTTCCATTCAGATGGATAACATATTCCCCCTAATCTGTGAGTTCAGAGGGAAGCGATGGTCGAAATACATTATAATCATCATCTTTGGAGAACTCAGAAATCCAATGGAACAGAGAGAGTACCTGAAACAAATACATAGTAATGTCATATACAAAGTTACATCTGAGAATGCTATGTTCAATTTACTCGAACACTAGCTCCTTTACAATATTTGAGTACATCATATCATACGGGTAGACAACCACGTATATTACAAAAAGTGGATCGAAGCCACAATATACAATAATGAGTCTTCAAAGATCTGGAAGCTGTGTATAGCAATAGAACATAAGCTTGCACAACTTAGTCCATAGATGAGGAACTAAGGTCTTCATAAAGGATCCCAAAGAACCAGTACAATCCAAGCCATGTGAATAAGGGAAGCTGAAGTCGAACATGGAAAGGATTCAACAGTTTGTCAAACAATAGATGATAATCAACAACTAAAGCAAATGAATTCACCAATGATGGAAGTGAATCCTGAGGTACCATCGTCAAAACTCTAGGTCTTCGTCATCAGGAAGTGTTGAAACGGAACCATGCTATGATAAGGAAGGCAATAGATCCTCCAACAGATCACAAGAGCAACTAGGAACTGGGAAAAAGAAGGGAGACACAAATAGGTAACAGATATAACAATGATAGAATCAGGCTAGAAAGCAGACATTGGGAAGAGTCCTTGAACAGTGAGCACACCACAGAGATGACCCAAGGCAGCGTATAACTTAGAGAGAGAACAACTAGACTTATCTGTCATGTAGGAGACATGATCGGATTCCCCAGGTATAACGGACAAGAGGAGGAGTAAGAAACTCAAAGTGATAGCTGAACACAAGTGGACACTAAAACATGGATATCGGAAAACAAAGAGTGTTATGTTCAAGGATGACATGCTGCCATTACTGAAAACAAGAGAAAACTTCTTCCTTACCTTCCCTGTTAAATTTTAACGAGTCCAAGCAAGCAAACTCGGGACCATATTCATTGTTGGCAAGCTTGAAGAAAAGAAAGAAGAATTCTTGATAAAACACTAATTCGTGGATTTTACGAGCCCAGAATAGTACATGCTCGACGGTGTTTTCATAGTTTAGAGAGTCTAAAAACTCCAAAGAAGACTCCAGGGGGGGTCCTTTTTCGTACAATTTAGTCTCCTGAGGCCGAAACAGTATAAAACAAACTAAAGAAGAACTCTCTTAACTTCCAAAGAAGAAAAGGTGCACCTTTTTCATACTTAGTCAGGAAGGTCCGAAAAAGGTTAAATTACCACCTACCCAACGCTCCTTCAAAAACAGCATATAGCTTGAGTTTTACGAGTGTGAAGGAAGGCAAGATCACTCAGAAAGATCCATTTGATTACGAGAAATGGGACTTACAACAATAAACTCGATGCTTTGTTCTTTAGGATTTAACGAGCATGACAAAGACATAAAGTACACTCGAAATATTTTTCATGTTTTGGTCCAGAGCACGAACAAGAGAAAACTAAGCTCATACCGGGGGTTCCTTTTCTGTAAGTTTAGTCCCTCAGGTCCAGAAAAGAGATAAACCTATGCCTGAGAATACTCTTCTCAATTCAAAATAAAAGAGAGGGATCCTTTCTCGTATTATTCCACATGGTCCGAGAAAGAGATAACCTACCACCAATGTGGATGCCCATTCACATATTCTTAACGATCCTGAACGGACAAGTTTACTCGGCAGTCAAGTCTATTTTAAGGAGTCATACTTGGGCCTAAAGAAACTCAAAATATTTCCTGTGAAGTTTTAACGATTCCAGAAAAGTCAACTTGTGGCCTCCTTACTGTTTTTAATGAGCTCGAAGGAGAGTAGAAAGAATGCTCTAAATGCGAGGAGAAGAGTGTCATAGACAGGCGAAACTAGTTCCCAGCGCAAGGAACAAACCTATGCATAATGCAAGGAAAGAGAGAAAGATAAGGACACTCGGGGAATGTCTCATCAAGGTAAAGGGTGTCAAGTTGCAAAGGCAAAATGATACAAGGCTTAGTGATGATGAGAACAAAGATGAGGGCTTATAAAACGAGCTAAAAGCGTGGAAGTTGGAATCAGGCTCAAAAGCGCGAGCAGGGCACATGAAAATGCAATTACAGCTTGAACAACAAGGTGAGGCCAATAAACAGTTGTGAATCCAACTACAAATCTTGTCTCCAAGAAACAACAACATCAGAATCATGTTCAGAAGAAACGATCCGAAGCGGGTCACTTTGGTAGAAACACATGTGGCTTTGCTAACTTCTACAAAAGGTAAAGTCAAGGCAGAATCAACTGAAGAGGATTCTATAGAATCAAGACTTGAGGATTTATAATCATCAATATCAACCTCAGAAGTAGAGAAAAAGTCAACAAGGAACATAGAGTCTGCAGGAACAAAGTCAGTATCACAGGAGTTGAAAAATTCATAAGAAAAATCAAACTCATCAGGATCACTGACTTGCAGTTTGAAGAAAGAGTCAAAAGACTCAACAAGACCAACATAAGAAGAAAGGTCAAGCTTACTAGGAAAATCAGGGTTAGACTTAGTCACAACTGAACCAACATCCAAAAGAAGTTCAGACTGTATCAAAGACTCTAGGAAGACTTCATCTAAAGGAAGGAGATCATTTGAGATAGGACACATATCTAAACTTTCAAATGGATTGATAGAGTGGAGATTAGGCCCCACAGTCTATATAGGATGAATCACCCAGTCAACTGCTAGAACCAAGTCCTGAGAAGGTAAGCATGAAAACAGAGGCTGCTTGTTAGAAGCAATTGAACGCAAAGGATATGAGGCCACATAGTTCACCTGTGGTGGGGTAGTGTCTATAGAAACACTAGGAATCGATAAAGGAAAGACTTGGTCTCCAGTTGGGTCAGGAGAAGGATCAAGAAAATCCAACTGATCGATAGTGACAATTTCTTCGCCATGATTAAAGTACATCACATGAAAGAATGTTGACACCACAACTTGCGTGGCATAGACATAATCACGTCCAAGGAGCATATTAAAGTCCAAGGGATCTTCTATCACCATGAAGTCAACTAATATGGTCTTCCCACCCAAAGTAATAGGTGTTTGATCAATAATTCCCAAGGCTATACAAGTTCTTCTATCAAACTCCAGTAACTGACTAGCAGTCGACACAAGGATGGGAGATCCCATACCTCTCCAAGCACGAGCAGACAAAATACTAACTAAGGCTCCTTCATCAACAATACAATGAGCAATCATATATGGTTCAACTTTGACCTTTATCTGGAAAGGTGCAGTAGAAGGAAGGTGCGGCTCAACTAGGCTATCCCAATCAAAGGAAGCAATCCGAGGTCTTGGTGGGGGTTGATCCGAAGCGAGTTAGTGCCCCCTTGTTCAGTAAGTTCTGAACTGGCAGTGAAGAAAATGTAACTAGTAGACACTTCACTCTCCAAAGGAAGAGTGGGATTGATCGACAAAGGAATTGATTCAACTGCTTCGTGAAAGTCACTCTTCGAAGGGAGAGTGCGATTGACCAAAGATGACATTGGTTCAATCACATCAGGATCACTCTTCGAAAGAAGAGTGGGATCGACCAAATCTGAGATTGGTTCGACCACTTGATCAACCAAAGGCTGAGTAGGTTGTTGAGAAACTATAGGTTGTTCAGGAGAAGGAAAATATTGAGTCTTGGACCACACTCTTCGCACCTCTGCGATAGCAGGACACTTGTGAGTAAGATGATCTCCCTCGCATAGCATACAAGGGAACTTAAGTTTGCACTTCGAACGACCAGTTTTCTCAACGGTGTCAACATGACTAGCAGTGGATGATGGTTTGCTCTCAGCATGACCTGCAGAGGCTAAGAGTTTTCCCCCAGCATGAACTACAGAGGCTGGGTGACTGGGTCCAACCTGACTAAGAGAGGTTGGTTGTTGAAAAGCTTCAAAATGTTCAAAAATGGGATGACCATGAACCCAAAATTTTCGCACCTCCACGATAGAAGGGCATTTATAAGTAAGGTGGTCTCCCTCACAAAGCTTACAAGGAAACTTGGGCTTGTGTTTTGAACGGGTAGTCTTTTCAACAATGTCAACATGACTCGCAGTGGTTGATGAATTGTCTTCAGCATGAACCGCAGAGGCTGAGAGACTGCCCCCAGCATGACTTACATAGGCTGAGATACTGGATCCAACATGGCCTGCAGAGGTTGGATGGGCACCACCAACATGAACAATAGAGGTTGAATGGTTAGGATCAACATGCTTTGCAGCAGTTGAGTGTGTTCCCCCAGCATGAACAACAGAGGTTGGATGGGGAGGTTCAACATGAACAACAGAGGTTGGATGGGGAGGTTCAACTTGAACAACAGAGGTTGAATGAGTTCCCTCAGCATGAACCACAGAGGCTGAGTGACTGGATCCGACATGACCTGGAAAGGTTGGAAGGATCCCACCATCATGATCAACAGATGCTAGATGGTGAAGATCAACTTGACTTGCAGAGGTTGAGTGTTGAGATCCAACATGAACTGTAGAGGTTGGATAGGTTCCCCCAGCATGAACTGCAGAGGCTGGGTGGTGAGGTTCAACTTGACTTGTAGAGGTTGAACGGGTGCCCCCTTGCTTATGTGCCTTCTTCCTATTCCTCCTTCTTTTACTCCTTTTAGACTGCCAGTTACTGGTATCAGAACTTTCCCTGCATGAGGTAGAAGGAGGAGGAGAATCAACTACAGGTGAAGGGGAAGCAGTGTTTTGATGCCCTTGATATAAGGAGCTTACTTGAGAAGAATCAGGAGCATTCAGGACAGTT
>LPNX010228548.1:59970-117478 GCA_001517045.1 Pseudotsuga menziesii | reverse complement strand
CTAGGGTGAATCCAGGTAGATTCAGGGTGGCCATCAAGGGAACACCAACATTCCCTGTGAGAGGAATAGTACAAGGAGTTCCCATCATGGGGATCTCTTGGTTGGTGTTTGAAGGGGTGTTAGCCATAGTTTCAAACTAGGAGACAAAGTCTGAGGTTGATAGTCAACCAAAATTACAAAGCACACACCTAAAGGCACACTAAGTACAGACAAACCACACAACACTCACTAAAAATTCCTAAATCCAAACAGACAAACATGTATAAGATAAACTTTCCAGAAGAAAGCTGATAGATAGTTACTTGGCATCCCTGTAGATGTTCTTAGGAATAAGCGGAGGAATCACCCACCGCCCTCCCACACTTTCTACTAGGGTTACCTTCCAAGCCCGTCCAAGGTCAACCAGAAATAACCTTCCAGTGTACTTGTGTATGAACCCTAGATGTCAAGAGAATAAAGGCTACCTTGGCTATACCAACAGTTTGGGGGGACAGTTGCAAGCCGGACTCGTACGCATGGGTAGGGTAGCTGAGCCCAAAACTCTGTCTAGGACAGAATCCCCAGATGCATAAAATTCATGAGTTACGTTTTGACAAGGATTCGGAGGGTTATCTCCTTTGTCCAAGCCTCCACGCGGCCTCGTGCTTAACTCCCGTTTGAGAGGAGCTTCCTAGATACAGTCGATAAAGTCAAGGATTTACCTAGTGATTGGCCAACTACGTTTGAATTTAACACTTGTGGGGAGTTTAAACTCCCTATCCCACAAGTCTAGCCTAAGCTAGTTGGTGTATGACCCTATAAAATAAAACTTACTAGTAAATTTTAAATTATATCGTTTATTTTAAGGGTTGTTTTTTAGTCAGAGGGTAAATGGCATGAAACTTATGTGGTGTTTTGACTCAAAGTTGAAACAAAATGACTAAGCAAAGAGATATGAAATGCAAAAAGCAAAAACTATTCTCTTTATTTTTCAAATAGAAACTTGAAAGCCACAAACGAACAAATTCTTTTTATTTTTATTTTTTTCAAAAACAATGATATGCCATGCAATCTAGACTAAAAACCTAATCTACATGCATATAAAGCAAACATGTGTTTTTGTCTTTTTCTTTTATAAATGCAAAATAAAAATCAGCCTATCAACTAATGCAAGCAAGTACTGAAAGCAAAGCAAATAGACAACTACTCTACACCCCACAAACAAACCCTAGGTTTCCCTAAAGTAAGATATCAACCTCTCTTGAAAAGAAGGCTTACAATAGTAAACAAGCCAACAACTTTGGAATGAAGAGACTGAGCAAAAAGACTGACATAAACAAAGGTCAAGAAGTCCCAAGTATCAATCTAAACCTACAAACAAAGGCTGCTCAGTACGTTGTCCAACAAGGTCAAGCCAAAGAAAGAGGTGGGGGGGCAAGCATCAAAAACAAGTATACGTTCTTTTAATTTTCTTTTATAAATGCAAAGGAAAAACTACCTACAAAGAAAAGTATGTAGATAAGAAGAACAAAGAAAAGGAACTTTTCTATACAACCACCAAACAAACTCTAGACTGAACTAAAGTTATCATAAACCATACTTGGAAGGAAAACTTGCATAAAAGACAAATCAATAATTTTGGCATGGTGAAGTTAACCAACAAAAGAAGAAGGAAAGCAACACCAACAAGCTTCTGAACTCATACAAAGATCACTGACATAGGCTGACCAGAAACATAAGCCAAAAATCATACCAAGCAAAAGAGGTGGAGGAAAGAGCAAAGAGCAAACCCTAATGCTATAAAAAGGCTTACCACAAAGATAAAGAACAAGCAACAGGGATGACTCTAACTCCCTAGAGTCATACACCTACAATGCACTATACTTGAGTAAACTTGAATCAAATAAACTATCTAAAAGCAACAAACCGAAGTGAAGAGGATGACAGAAACAAAAGACAACCAAAAAGGAAGGCTAGGAACCCTATCTTGGGTGCACACAATGACAAAAATCACCGTAGACTTATAAAGGAAAATGACAACCAGCCATTGTCTGAAGATAGACTGGAAAAATAGAGCCTAAGACCCTGATCACAGATGTGGACAAAAACACTTTAACCTTCAACCCAAACAGGCCAACCACTTCAGCATGCAAACAAAAAATAATCCAAGTAAAAGAGACTCAAGGGCTTTCGAAAAATCACAAGGTGTGATCAATAGAGGAACTCAAACAAGATACACAACATTCATAAAGAAAATCAACTCACCACCAGGGATTACAAAAAGAAAGGAACAAGCAAACCTTAACTTAAAAAATCCATTCTTCCAGGCAGATTCGCGACTTTATATAAGAGCAACCCGCGGATGATCCGCGACTTTCCAGTATAGCAACCCATGAATGCAAACTTGGATTCGCGACTATTCAGAAGAGCAAATCGTGAATGGGCATAAAATTTTTCTCAAAGAACAAGAAAAATTCCAAAGACTTTCAAATACTGAGGAAAGTATGAACCAGGATATAAGATCACTACAGACTTCAAGCAAAGACTGGTCAAGGGTGACATAAACAACGTACAACAGTCTAGGCTTCCCCAGCCGAGTCGCCAGTTCTGTTGTATAGGATTACACACCTAATAACCATAGGTCTAGGGTTACCAACACACTCAATTAACTTGCAGACAATTGACTTCTAGAGTGCAGTAAAGGAAATAGGAGGATGAGAAAGACTTACTTGATTAACGAAGGTCGATCCTTGCTAGTCCTCTTTCGTTCTGCTTCTTCTTGAAAGTCTTCAAGGTTTCTCCTCTTTCACCTGTCAAGAGTCAATCTTCCAGATACAAGATGATTCATATATATATATATATATATATATATATATAAGCAAGTTAGATAAATCATATACAGTACTGAAACATAAACATTTATCAGAACAAGATACATGAAACACATATGGAAGAAGGATTCTCTTTATTATCAATAATGGAAAGAGTTCAGGTTACAAACCAACGCCTGAGACAATGAATCCTCTGTAGCCAAAGGATTCTGAGTTCCACTGCTCCAAAGACTTTTGTATACAATCCACTAGCTTAACTTTACTCTCCAAGTGTATCTCTCAAACACCCTCCCCAAGGCCTATATTTATATGGAGGAAATAAGGCAGTTTCGAAGGTTGAGGAGGTTGAGACAGTTAAGAGGATTAAGGGAAATGGCTTAACTAATCTCAAATCAGCGTGTGTTTTATTTTTAAATGTTAAGGGACATATTCACGGGTATGTAGAAGGACAACCCGCGAATGATCCATGAATTTCTAAAAGAGCAACCCGCGAATAGAGCCATTCGCGACTTGCAACAACCAACACTCGCGAATGATGCGTGAGTTGTACATGTAGAGAGTCGTGAATACAACTTAACATAGCAAAATGGCAAAGTAACTAGCTGGATGGAGGAGGAATGTATTGTAGTAATCTAATCTATAGTGTTATGGGAAAACCTCAATCCATAGATGTCTTTTTGCGTGCCAACATGAGGGATGTCGGCACTTGGACGGAGAGGTTCCATTCAGATGGATAACAAGAAGGAATAGATTATGAAGAACCTTTTGCACCTATATCCAGATACACTTCCATCAGATCAGTACTTGCTTTGGCTATAGTGATGAAATAGAAGATACACCAGATGGATTTCAAGACTGCTTTCTTGAATGGTGTAGTAGAATAGGAAGTGTATGTGGAGAAACCACTTGGTTTTGAGACACATGATAGGGAGACTCATGTGTGTAAACTAAAGAAATCCCTGTAGGGTTTGAAACAAGCACCCAGGACATGGTACAGCAGAATTGATAGCTTCCTATCCAGTTTGGGATTTACCAAGAGTAAAGCAGATTCCAACATTTACTACAAGATTGAATATGGTAATACAGTGATACTCCTATATGTAGATGATATATTTGTAATAGGTATGGATGGGCTGATTGCTGATACGAAGAGGAAGCTTGCTGCTAAGCTCAAAATGAAGGGCTTGGGTATGATGCACTATTTTCTAGACATGGAGGTGTGGCAAAATGCAGATGGAATTTCTCTAGGACAAGGGAAGTATGCGGTAGAGATACTGAAGGGATTTGGGATGATGGATTGCAAAGCCATGACCACACCTAAGGCATCAAACCTGAATCTATTGAGTGATGCTTCATCAGAAGCGATCAATGCCATGATGTATCATCAGATGATTGGGTCCTTAATGTACCTGATGAATACGAGACCAGATATTTTCTTTGCTATGAACACCTTGAGCCAGTTCCTGACAGATCCGAGACATGTTCACTTGATTGCTACAAATCATATTCTGAGGTACCTAAAGGGTACATTTGATTATGGGCTCAAGTATGAGGCGAATCAGAAGATTAACCTCGAAGGTTATGTTGATTCAGATTAGGTAGGAAGTGCCATTGATAGAAAGAGAACTTCAAGATGTTGCTTTAGTATGGGATCAAATGTGATCTCTTAGTTTAGCAGGAATCAATCCTATGTGGCACTGAGTACAGTCGAAGCAGAGTATGTTGTATCTTGTTCAGCTAGTTGCAAGGTAGTGTGGCTGAGAAAGCTATTGTCTAATTTATTTGATCTCCAGATGGATGCGACTTGTATATATTGCGACAACCATAGTTGTGTGAAGCTGTTGGAGAACTCAGTGTTACATGAAAAGTCAAAGCATATTCAGATCAAGTATCACAATATCAAGGATATGGTGCAGAGAGGAGCAATGAAGCTCCAGTATAATGCAAAAAACGAGCAGATAGCTGATGTACTAACCAAACCATTAGCTAGAGTAAAGTTTGAGTACTTTAGGGAGAAGCTTGGTGTTCTCCATATCGAGTTTCCCTCCAAAGGGAATTGATGTGTCCATTGGCCATTTTGACATGGTTGAAGATTGATCTTCACATGGTCAAATATAAGTGCAAAGATGCTCTGATGTGATTGTGTATTGTGTTACCACATGATCAGTGCAGAGACATTCTGATGTGATTGTGGGTTCTGTTACCACATGATTAGTGCAGATCCATTTTGATGTGATTGAGGGATGTGTTTGCACATGATCAGATATAAGTGTAGAGATATTCTGATGTGATTGTGGGATGTGTTCCTACATGATTAGTGCAGAGCCTTTCTGGCAAGATGAGGTCAGATGTAAGTGAAGAGCCATTATGATGCGGTGTATTCTCACATGGTCAGATGTAAGTGCAGAGCCATTCTGATTCGGTGTGTTCTCACATGGCAAGATATAAGTGCAGAGCCATTATGATGTGGTGTGTTCTCACATGGTCATATATAAGTGCAGAGCCATTATGATGCGGTGTGTTCTCACATGGTCATATGTAAGTGCAGAGCCATTCTGATGCGGTGTGTTCTCACATGGTCAGATATAAGTGCAAAGCCATTATGATGCGATGTGTTTTTCACATGGTCAGATGTGAGTGCTGGGCCTTTCTGACATGGTTTTTGGATGTGTTCCTCCGATGGTCAGATGTGAGTGTTGGGCGTGCCTTTCTGACATGGTTCTTGGATGTGTTCCTCCCATGGTCATATGTAAGTGTTGGGCAGGCCTTTCTGACATGGTTCATTCTGTGGTCAGATATAAGTGCTGAAGACGATAAAGACCTACATGAAGGATAGGCCTACAACCAACATGAAAAAGTGTTGGCTCTGTGAAACTTCCTATGACAAGTAGAATTGAGATAGCACCATTGATGATGACTCAGTGATGATCCAGCAGCGATACTCCAGATCAAGTGATGATCCATACTTGATGATGATCCAATGATGCTTCAAATCAAGTGATGATCCAGACTTGATGATGATCTAGTGATGCTACAGATCAAGTGATGATCTAGACTTGATGATGATCCAATGATGCTCCAGATCAAGTAATCCAGACTTGATGAAGATGACTTGAAAATGAAGAAGACTTGAAGACGAATATGACTTGATGATGATCCATATGATACCGACAAGAAGACTTGCACAGATAAATTGTGTCGATAGAATACCTTCCTAGTTAAGAGGGAGTGTTGATGTATTTGTAACTTCAGAATGTATTCACTTGTATGTCTTATGTATTGTACCCCAATGTTTATTCTGGGAAGTGTCTGTAATGTACTTGAGTCATTTTATGCCTCGATGTTCCTATCGGGAGATTCAATAATGTAAACAAATCATGTAAAGTCATTGTGGGTAACCCTCCTATTGATCAAGGGTTAAAGTCCCCGCAATTGTGGGGACCTAGGGTTATTAGACTCTCCTAGAGAAGTTGGCCCTAGTGAGTTATTGTCAAGTCGAGAATTAGTATAAATAGAGAGTGAGCCTCTCTATTTAACACACATTAACTCACACTCAGTTGTAGCGCATAAATGAGAGAGAAGAAGTTGCTGGGAGAAGAGAGAGAGAGAGACTACTTCTGTTTGGAGATCATCTTAGTTTTTTGGGGTTTTGCTTTTGGTGCTGATTCTATCTCTGAGGAAGTTGTGGGGTTTTCTCCTTTATGGTTTCCCCAAGGAAAAAAATTGTGTTCATTGTCTCTTATGTTTGATTTCTTTGCTTTTTATTCTCTCAGTTAAAGATCCTAATATATTGCTAGCTTGAATGATAAAAATATAACAGGTTGGTGCAGTGCTAGCTCTGCGTTCTCTAATTCTGATGATGCACTCAAAAATTGACAAAACCGCATGCATGAGGTATTCTTTAGAAAGTGTGGTCTGATTACACAGTCTCTGTGTTTTGTCATGACTTAAATAATTGAATTTCCAGTATAAAAGGGTCATCGGAGCTATCTGCATTCTTAACAGTATTTGAAGAAAGTGTCTCAGAGCCATAGCAACTGTTGGCCCTCGAGGAAGCACTGGCAGCTACTCCAGCCCACTGGTGGGAAGCTCATAAGAAAATTATTATCAGGTGGACATAGTGTTGCAGGCTGATGAAAGACCATTTTGGCACCATAGAATTTTACCACACTAGGAAGTACGATGGGAAGAATGACCATAACAACAATTTGGTGGAGTGTCAAACACTATGGGCAGCGTGACCAAAGGATGAATGGGTTCATGCCTTTATTCACACCTTGGATGAAATTCCAAGGTCCTGGTATGTATCCATAGAGCTGTGTAGAGAAATAAATACCTAGGAGGAGTTGACAGTTTGCTTCTCCCACACTTTTGGTTTTGCAGATGCTAATCTAGATGTCCACAATGCACTTTAGATCATACAGGATGTCATCTTGAAAGTTGTGCTAGTCGCATATCTTGTGGATGCACATGCACATTTCCACATGAAGTCGATGGAATGCTATAACATATTTGGCTAGCTAGAGGATGATGATGAGTTGCAGAATATTAACATTCTGGAGATTGAAGGAAGTCGCGATGTTGCAGCAACAGATGTACCGACTGACCCCATGACTCAGACCCTCAATATTAAAAAAGTTAACATTGGGATGGAAGAAAATACGAAATTTGCAAGTGTTGAGGAATACTGGGATGAGGAGAACATGGCCAAGGTCACTGATCTTTTGCATGAGTTTCAAGATCTATTTCCAACCAAATTCTCAGAGATGAAAGGGATATTGGGTGACCTAGGAGAAATGAAAATCCCATTAAAACCTGACGTAGAACTAGTGCAACAGAGGCCATATTGCTTGAATCCATGATATAAGGAAATGATCAAGACTGAACTTGACCAGATGACAGATGTCGGGATTATTAAGCCTATTGAAGAATCAGAATGAGTAAGTCCTATGGTGGTCCAGGACAAGAAGACTGGTGAAGTCTAGATCTGTGTCAACTTAAGAAAATTGAACGATGCTTGCATGCATGATCCATTCCCAACACCATTCACAGATGAATTCCTTGAAGTAGTAGGTGGCTAGGAGATGTACTCATTCACAGATGAATTTTTTGGGTACCACCAGATCAATTGCAAAATAAGATCGCCACAAGATAACGTTTGTTATAGAATGGGGCTGCTACCAGTATACCGTGATACCATTTGGATTTAAGAATGCACCTACCATATTTTCCCGGGTGGTCGTCATGGTGTTCAAAGACTTCATCTAGAAGTTTCTCTAGGTATATAGGGACTACTGGACAGTGAATAGTCTAATCAAGGATCACTTGGCCAATATTCGATTGATGCTAGAAAGGTGTCGACAACATCAGATCATGTTGAACTCTAACAAGTGCATCTTTTTTGCACCATTTGGAATATTGTTGGGTCACATTGTGTGCAAACAAGGACTGCTAGTTGATCCTACAAATATCACGCTTATTCTTATCTTGCTACCGCTGACCAATGTGAAGATTCTCCAGGCGACACTTGGACACACTTGGTATTGTCGCAAATTCATTAGAGGATATGTCGTGATCACTACCCCTATGGAGAAACTATTGAAGAAGCATGTTGTGTTCCTATGGATTCCTGAATGCCAAAGTAGTTTTGACACACTTAAGGCCAAGATGGCTTCAATGCCAATACTTGTATTCCCAGATTGGAACAAAGAGTTCCATGTTCATATTGATGCATCTTCTATTGTGCTAGGAGTAGTGCTCATGCAGCCATGAGACAATGACTTGGATCACCCTATTGATTATGTGAGTTGAAAGTTATCATTTGCAGAGAAGAATTATACAAATACGAAATGTGAAGGGCTAGTGATGGTTTATGCATTGCAGAAATTTATGAATTATCTTCTAGGAGGTCACTTCAAGATGTTTACTGACCATTCATATTTGAATTATCTTGTCAATAATCCTGTGTTAGAGGGGAAGATATGCATATGGATGTACTCCTATTTTAGGAATTTTATTTTGAGATCATCGTAAATCCAAGCCACCTAAATGTTGGCCCTGATCATTTGTCAAGAATTGAGATGGGGGAGGAACCTACTAACATTGAATATGGACTGTTGGATGCACATTTGTTTCAAGTTGACATGGATGATGACCATTATGCTCCAATAATCTAGTCCTTAGAAATGGGAGTTGCACCAAAAGAAGTTTCCATAAGTGAAAAGAAGAAGTTGGTAGTTAAAGCTTCTGATTTTCAGTTGATTGCTGGACACTTGTATAAGATGGGATCTGATGAAATATTGTGAAGTTGTGTCCTACTGCATGAACAAGAGAAAATTTTGGAAGAAGTGCATGCTGGCATAGATGGAGGACACTATGGAGGTTGGGCTACCATGCAGAAGGTGCTTCACGTAGGTATTTGGTGGCCCACTCTTCTAATGATGCAGTAGTTTATGCAAGGAGCTTTGATGTCTGTCAACGCATTGGAAAACCATCATGGTAGGATGATATGAACTTGTACCCTGGGTAACTTTACAACCTTTTGATAAATGGGAAGTAGAATTTGTGGGTCCGATTAACCCACCTAGGAAAAGAACTAGTGCATGCTACATCATCACTCTGACGAACTATCTGATGATATGGGTAGAGGATACACCAGTAGTGGACTGTACTACTGCGACGACAGCCGTATTTCTATTTGAGAATATTGTGATGTGGTTTGGATGCCCGAGAATATTGATGAGTGACCATGGTAGCCATTTGATCAACCACAAGTTAAGAGTGCTAACAAAAGAATTGCAGGTTCAGCACAAGAAGAGTACACCATACCATCCGCAGGAAAATGGTATGGTGGAGGAATTTAACAAAATATTGGAGTACGCACTTACCAAGGTATGTAACACTAACCGATATGACTAGGATCTAAATATTCCTATAGTACTGTGGGTATATCGCACCACCTGTAAGATATTGATGGGACAAACACCATTTAGACTAGTCTATTGGCAAGAGGCAGTGATGCCTATTGAATACATCATTCCTAGTCTTCTCATTACCATTGAAAATGGTGGAATGGATGATGATGACGCACTAGAGGAGCACATGGTGCAACTGATACAGTTGGACGAAGAATGTTTCATTGTAGGTTTCCACCAATGCATTGAGAAAGATCAACAGAAGGTGTGGCATGATCACCACATAAAGAACAAACAATTTTAGGCAGGACATTTGGTGTTGTTATACGATAGTAAATTCTTGAAGCATCTAGGTAAGCTACAAATGCACTGGATTGGACCATATCTTGTAAATTCTAGTACCTCTGTGGGTGCATTTCAATTACAACAGTTAGATGGTGCGGTACTGCCAATGATTGTGAATGGAAGCTGCTTGAATCCCTATCAGATGGGGGACGAACTGTGCAATTCCTGAAGCACTAGACATAAAAAAAAAAGAGAGGAGAGAGAGATGGTATCGATAGAAAACAAAAGGGTGTGCTTGAAAGCATGGGCCATACAATATTAGGGGGTATTCAAATCAATAATAAGTATCCAATTGGCTAGAAAGAGGTTGTGCACCAAGAAAAGGTTGCGCACCAGGATGGAGCTGTGCTAAGGGGATGGGGCCCCACCAAGAGAAAGGGGTTGCACCCAAAAATAAAAAAGGTTGCACGACAGGAGTTCTCCATGCAAGAGTAAGTGGCTCTCATTGTATAGAAGAAATTGTGATGGTGACCGAACATCACATCAATCAGCAATAACGGTTGTCAAAGAGGTAAGTGACGACATGGTTGACGCCACATCTAATGATAGCAGATCTGAGAGGCAGGCTGGCATAATCGGTGACATATTTAGCACATAAATGAATGATTTATTTATAATTAATTATGCACCCAAGTGAATCATGATGCAATTTGAGATGAATATGGGGTTATAAGCCGAGTGCCAACAACCGAGCAAGCACCATTAGGTAGTGCTGCACTAAGAAAAGATGCAGGAGGGTTGGGATGGGTAGTTGAAGGGAGCTCTGCTGCCTAAGGCAGTGACCATCTAAGGGGAAATGCAGTCTACCCTGGATACGGGGAAGACTGTGAGTGAGAATTTTTTCTTAGTATAAATTGATGAAGAAGTTGCAAGTATGCAAGTTAGGTTTCCCGAGATGGAAGTATCTGGCAAAGTCGTCCTTGGTTATATTTCTCCTAGTCGGTTTGAAATGCAGACTAAGATAACCACAAGGAATATGGATGGGGTAATATTTCTTGCCCCAATTGACTAAGTCTATAGGAACAGGGAAACACACTAACCTCAGGAAGTCTAGGTTGATCCTGAATCCAAGGAAGGACAAGGGTGCGGAAGTAGGACTGGCTCCGAAATTCACAGTTGCAAACAATTTCTAGCCAGTAGGACACCTCCTGAAGAGCGACGAAAAACGGAGAATGATGTATTATTCATGGATGTCAGAGCATGATGGAACTGCAGGAAACAGAGGTATGTGAAGGTCCACCTTGGAGGAGGTAGTTGCAACCAACTGCACTAGTCGATAAGTTCAGAAAATTCACCCACTGTGGCCTGTGAGAATTTTTCTGACCTTCAGGGTGTTGAGTACACCATGTCCAGCTGACGTGGCTTGAGAACAAGCCACAAGATTGTGTTGGGGACTTGTTGGCAAGGGGTTGGAGGTGATTGAGTTTCATGGCATATAAGATGTTCTGCATACTCACGAGGCCGTTCGTAAGGAAAAGATAGCGCGATAGATAGAAAATTATCCACATTTTTATATTTTCATGTCACTTTTTGTACTCCTTGATCATTTCTTCAGAATATTGGTCCTTAGTGGTTAAGTTAGTTAGAATTATATTAGGATTTAGTTAGAAGTGGACCTTGAATGTAAAGCTGGAAGCCTATAAATAGAAGAATTATGCATATAAAGTGATATATAGCGGAACAGAGAGAGGAGATAGGGACAAAGAGTGAATACTGGATGTAATACTAGACACAGTGATAATAGATCAGTGTCTGTTTTGATCTGCAACTTGTTCTATTGACTTAATATAATGTGATGTGGATTGATCTGAGCTTCTATTGCCTCTTTCCTTTTCATGTTTTACACTGTTGCGATTCTGATGTTGAATGATGAATAGATCTGCATATGAATCAATAATGCAATGCTTTTTGCTTATGAATACTACCATCTTTTAGATCTATTTTCCGCACTGGTAGATATGTTAAAATGATGAATGAATAATTCGACATGATGAATGGTTCTGTTTTTGAGCAAGCAAGTAGATTAGATCTGGAAATTAAGATGAGGAATGCTTGATGCCCCAACCCTCCTCTATACTATGGAAACTTGGTTCCGACAGCTCTCTGTTGAACATCTCAGGTGAGACCTCCTCCACTCTACGGGTGTTGTTGGACAGGGTAAAACCTATCCAGGATGATTCTCAGGGAGATCATGGCCTGGTGAGCATTGACAAAGTGGAACCCTTATCAACTGGGTTTTGTTGGTCGGGACCGCACCAACAGTAAGCGTGTTGCTGAAAAAATAACAGATAAAATCCTAGTATAAACAAAATAATCTTGAATGTTGATACCTCTTGACTTGACTGCGTGGAAACACATTAGTTCCACCTTTTTCTATGAAATTTTTTTATGAATGAATTATTCATCTTAGTTAGGATCTATTCATATAGTTTAGTTTATTGGAAGAACAATGGAGAATATTAATCCTACCCAACTTCACACAAAAACTAGAGCCTTGTCTAGTAGTATATCGAAATCCAAGAGTGAAGCGAAGGGTAACATCTGTTCATTCCCTTAGTCCATTGAATTAACAAGTCAATTTCGAACTACTATCAGATAACTAGCAAGGAAACTTAAAAAATGTTGTCGATGAGTTTAGTTCAGTTCACTTTGGAAAGCATAAGATAAGAAATATCAATGGTTAATGAAATATCATTGGCGGATTATGTAAAATCAGGAAAAACTTTTCATGAATTGAAATTTTTGCATCGAAGAGGTGCATTCTATAACATGGTAGGGGAGAGATGTGTAACTCCTTCCCTGCTTATCTTATAGTTGACATGTGTCTTTTATAAAACATAATAAAATATTATTAAAAAATAACTTGTAGGCTTAAATTAAATTTAAATTATTTATAATTGCATATATATAAAACAACATAAATTAGATAAACTAAAACCATAAAAAATAGGTTACACATTTCCACTCTAAAAAAGGGTATGCACCTTGAGAAATTTGATCCCTTTTGGTGCTTGGTAGATCCCCTTTTATATGGATCTATGTTGTTTTACATGTACATAATAGAATTCGAATATGAATCTGAATCCAAACATGGAAAGTACACATGCGACACATATTATGTCTATCGTGATGTAGAGAAAAAAAAACCTGCATTGGAGCTCTGTATACAACAAAACCATCACCAGAGAAATGAGCTTACTTATGCACCAATAAGACATTGAAAACATCCAATATTTCAAGGAACTCATAAAAATCATTCTCGCTACAGTTGAAAAAAATACCTCACAATCGAACTACTTGAATGTATCAGTCTTGGATGACAAGATAGGGCATGGGCATTCCAAAGTCACAGGGAATGAATTGACTGGTACCTAAGAAGTATGGATCTGGGTCTATCATCTATTGTCTCTTTGATATGAATTTGTACCCTTTCAACATACCCTATCCTCCCAACATATCGCTTCAGAGATTCAAAATACCAACAAACACAAAAGCAACACCCCACACTCAACATGTAATGTGCTCCATATGCGATGAATTAAGAACGAGCACATAAAACCTAACTGGGAAATGATAAATGTAGAGAATAAATGCATATTAGAATCGATACCTAAAGCAAGAACTACCATATTTTCACCTGGATATGAAACAAGAACCACTATATTTGCACCCAAATATGTGCCAATTTGTAGATCCTATGTAGTGGAAGATAATAAGAATGTTATTGTCATGTCCCCTCCTGAATGATTCAACATTTGAGAACCTAACCTAACCAGTCCCTTGGGTTGAGGAGAATAAATTAAATTTCTTAGGATTAATTTTGAAGGTTCCAAAGTATTAATTAAGTAGGAGAGGTTGAAATCATTGAATAAAGTTTTATGAGGAATTTATTAGTGATTATATTCATGAACTACTATTTCATTTATGAAAATAAGAATGAAATAATCCTTAAGGGTGCAATGGAGAAAATTTTCCCAAAGTTAGATTGCATAAGAAGGAAATCCAAGAAAAGATAAAATGTTTAGAAAAACGAGGAAAGAAGGAATAAAACAATTAAGCGAAGAAAACTGGAAAAGCAAGACTAAAGAAAAAAAGATTGCTTAAATAATAAAAATAGAATAAAGTTGTGAAAGCGGGGATATAGCATTAACAAGGCCAAGGAAGTAAAGCAGAGTAAAACAGGATAAAGTAGAAAGTAGATAAAATAGGATAAAGAATAAAAACAAGAAAAAGTAGTGAAAAGAATAGCAAAGGTAGGAGAAGGTAAGGCAGAAAATCAAAAGTAGGAAAAAATTAGTTAAAAGCAAAAGCAAGAAAGAAAGGAAAGCAATGCAGTAAAAGCTAAAGAATGAAGGAAAAAAAGGTAAGGCATAAAATTAAGGAAAATTTATCCATCCATGAGGGTGCCTGAGCCTCTTTAGATTTATAAAAAAGCCATCATTTAGTCTATTAAAGTAAGAGTGTGCACCCCTAACCCATCTTTTGACAATTTGAGAAATGACTCGAGAGATATATGTCTCAATACTTGGGGGATGTGCCCCTAGTCTGAGCCGGGAGATGTTCCCCTTCTTCCATTGCAAGGATGAATACATCGAATTTTTATCATTGATTTTATTTCAGGTTGTGTGATTATATCCAATTAATTTCCATCCAGTTGCAATGATTGAAGAAGACTCCATTCCAATTATATATGATTCTCAGTCTTTCCTCAAGGAGGATTCTTCTATTCTTCTCTTCATAAATTTATGATGTAATTCATTCATTGTAGGTTTACCTTTATTTAATATCATACATATGATACTTTATTTGCTTCCTACAATGAATAAAAGATGATTTTCTTACCTCTTGTGCACACCTAATCTAGATTGCCTTGAAATCTGAGCTAGTGTTTGTGCTAAAGTCCTAAAATCATCAAGAAAAATCCAAAATTTATTATTCCACCTACTTATATTCATTATCAAGACAATGAACACATTCCAGCCTTGTGTTTCATAATTTTATCCACCCTGGAATTGTTTGAGTCATCCCGAATTCAAACTAGTTGAGTAGTCCTATAAACCTTTTTCACTAGTTTTCCTATTGAATATTCTAAAAAACTTCTTAAAATTTATATATCAAACCTAAATACTCTAATAAATTCTATTTCATGTATCTCAGCCTCTCACAATTAAAACTTCACTTTAGTTTCTAATTAAAATCCTAGTTTGACTCACCTAGTTCATTGTTTACTATGTTTGTTTGAGTTAGTGTGAAAAATATCCAATTTGGTACATTAGAAGTTGTATCGGAGCATGGTCCTATAAAAATTCTCATGTTTTCAATCATGGGTCACATAAATGATATGTATCCCAAGAAGAAGAAATATCCTCAAGGGGATGATTTTGACGGAATGAATTCTACTAAAGAAAAATTCCAAGGAGAAAGTGAAAGAATGGGTGGAAATGGTGAGATCAAAAGTATGATTTCAAGTATGATGCAAATATTTCAAGAAATTATCCATAACATAATCATTTCCATATAAGAAACCAAATAATTTCTTGTCAAGCATATGGAGAACAAGAATGATGAAGGGAACAACCATGGTTCACAACATGAAGAAAGGAGGGGCCCTAAAGGGTTTTTCTTCTCTAGTACTGGGACTCATAATTGACCTAATGAATTCACAAAGGATCCTACAAGTAAATCAAGGCTTACTATTCCCAAGTTCCTTTATGATCAAAGAGAAGAGTTGGAGATCAAGAATGAAAACAATGCTACAGTGGATGACAAGCATGATGAGTATCTCACACTGAATGAAGATTATAGAATGGATTTGACATTCAAATAATTTTGTGATATCCAATAAAAAACCAATCCAAGAGGTAGCTTCTATAATCATAATCAAAATTATGAGCTGAAGAATGTTATTGGGAAAATATCTCTGCCATACTTTGATGGTTCATCAAAGTGCATAGCTAGCTCATGGGTTCAAAAGATAGATACATACTTTCAGTTAAATCCAATGGATGAGAGGGAAGCTATCAAGATGGATGGAGAAGATAATTACTAGTGTTTTCATGGGATGAATACTATTGGACATGATCAACTTAACACTTATGATGATTTCACAAGAAGGAGGATTGATAAATTTGACAGAAGAGACCCTAAAATCTCCTCCAAAGAGCTTGTGCATGTCAAGAAAATTGGGACTCCTTAATATTAAATCTTTGAGTTCCATAATTTATTTTTCATGTTTACAGATATATCAGAAGCTCAGTTGATCATGTTCTTCATTGAAGTATTGGAGGAACATTTGAAATATTTGGTGAAAACCTATAAGCCCTCTACTTTGGAAGATGCATTGAATAGAACAACATACTTGCAAGATGATATTTCAAGAATGAGGTTTCCTCCTAGTTAAAACTCTCCATATCAATTCAAGAACCAAACACCACGACCCATGAAAAGTGCTGCTAAAAATTTCAAGAGGGACAATTTTTCTAGAGATAAATATGAATTGGGGAGGAGGAATTTGTGTTTCACCTGCCAAGAACCTTGGTTTCTTGCACACAAGTGTTCTAACGGGAATTCACACTACATAGAGGTATTTTCATAGAGAAAAACTTAGGATGAAGAAGGAGAGACTCAAATTGATGCAGACGTGGCCTATGATATTGCTAATGAAGAACCTTCTTTCGAGGAGAGAAATATTTTTGTGTTATCAAAAGGATTTCCTCGCTTTCACATTATCAAATTCAAGGGATTGGTGCAAGGGAAATTAGTTAATATGTTGGTGGATGGATGAGCCACGCATAATTTCATTGATTTATCTTTGTTGGAAAGGACGGAGCTTCCTAATAAGAAGTTTGAAGGATTCACTGTCATAATCCCAAGTAATCATTCTACAGAGTGATCTAGATGGATTCCGAAAATACAAGTCACAATAGGAAATTAAATTGTTACTGATATCTTTTATGTGGTGAATGTTGTTGATACTAATATGATTTTGGGAGTACAATGGTTTTATTATATTGGGAAGCACACCATAGATTACCAAGTTCCTAAGATGAGGTTTCAATATTTAGGTGGGAAGGAGGTAGTGTTGAGGGGATTCAACACCTACCCAAAGAAATTGATCAGTGTGCATAGTATGAGGTGTTTACTAATACATGGAGACATTGAATGAGATGTTGAGTGCTTGATTTATACCAAAGGCACCAGTTTAGAGGTAGCACAATATCTCAAAGATATTCAGAAGTTGATTCGAAAGCATAAGAGGGTTTTTGGAGACCTTCCACATGGGAGACCACCTAATAGAGGATTTGATCATGGAATAGAGTTGGAGATAGGTACATTCCCTATCAAAGTGCATCCTTAAAAAAATACAAAAATATTTACGGATGAGATTGAGATAACTATTAAAAAAATCGTTGACTTGGGATTCATAAGACCCAGTTCAATCCCTTTTTTCTACTCTGTAGTGTGGTGAAGAATATGTGTATAGATTACTGATATCTCAACAAAAATAAAATAAAGAACCAGTATCTCATCCCTAGAATTGATGAGTTACATGGAGCTATGTATTTTTCCAAGATTGATCTCCGTTCGAGTTATATCAAATCTGGATGAGAGAAGAAGAGGTTCAGAAAATTACTTGATGATGTCACTATGGGAGCTTCATGCCTTTCAACTTCATGAATGCACCTGCAACATTCAAGTTAGTGATGAATAAGATGTTCAACAAACAACTATGTAATTTTGCTCTCATTTTCTTTGATGATATCTTGATCTATAGTAGAACTTCGGAGGAGCACTTGCACCATTTGAATGTTGTACTAATAATTTTGGAAGATCAATATTTATTTTCTAAATTGTCTAAGTGCAATTTTGGAATGACCAAGATCCTTTACCTCTGTTATGTCATTGGACAAGAAGGAGTTAAAGTTCATATGGAAAATATTCTTGCTATATTGGATTGGCCAAGTCCTAAGAATCTCACTGATTTGAGAGGGTTCATTGGATTGTGCACTTACTATAGGAATATTGTGAAAGGATTCTCCAAACCATCATCTCCTTTGACATATACCACAAATAAAGGAGCCTTCAGTTGGTTGGAAGAAGTAGAGAATCAATTACAAAGAATGAAAGAGGTAATGACTAGTTATCTTGCTCTTTTACTGCCTGATTTTTCTCAAACCTTTTCTCTTGAATGTGATGCCTTAGAAAATTGTAATGGAGTTGTATTGATGCAAAACAACACTACAACAAATCCTAGAATTAGATTCCCTTTTTAGTGTATTTTTTTTAAATTGAGTGGTCAAACTAGACGCTAAATGGGACGTGTCATGGACAAAACTTAAAGCGCTTTTTTTTTCTTCCTAGATATCATCCTTTATGACACCCAAAATAACATCTATTTTTTTTCTACCAGAATAGCGTCCAACTTTGCTTCCTAAACAACATCGAGGTTTGCTTCCTAAATAACGTCCTATTTTTCTTCCTAGAGAGTATCCTCTTTTGCTTCTTAAATGGAATCCTTGTTAGTGCCATATTCGCATCCTTAATAGCACCATGTGAGCATCCAAATTAGCATCCAATATTGCATCCATTTTTGCTACCACTTTAGCACCCCATTTTGCACCATGTTTTACTTCCAAATTAGCACCAATTTTTGCTTCCTTTTTTGAATTGTGTTTTGATACCAAAATGATGCCAAATATTTATTCTATTGTTGCACCATATTTTTATTCCTATGTAGCGCCATGTTTTTCATTCAATGTAACGTCTTATTTTGCTACCATATCAATCCCATGTTCGACTTCATCATTAGCGCCATGTGTTGCATCCTTTTTAATTCCTAGTTTCATGCCTTATTTTGATACCATATCAATGCCATGTTTGGATTCATCATTAGTGCCACGTGTTGCAACATTTTTAATTCCTAGTTTCACATCTGTCATTTTTTGGTCACTAATTTATTCGTTTTTAGTAATTTTATATACGAATTTTGGTCATTTTGATTGGTCACTTATATCTCATTGTTTGATCAGTTATCTCTTATTTTTTTGTTACTAATTTAGTTTTTTTTAATTGATATTATAATATTATTAGGGCATGGAGGAATCAAACCACCAACCTATTGCTTGTAAGGCAGATGCTCTTCCATTGAGCTAGCACCCTTTACGAATTTGGGAACCTAACAGAGTCCTCTATAATGGTAAAAAAGATCAATACACAAATTTGAGTATATAATGGTTGAAAAAGGATGATATATTGTATAAGTTCACAATATATGACCAAGCATCTTATGAAATCCATAAACCGTTTCTAAGAATTTTGAACAAAACTCAAGAAACTGGCTTCATGGGATTGGAAAAATCACTATTCCCTAGCAACTGTAAATGTACCACCATATGAGACCTATCAACAACAATTATGTTAGTGTGGATGCCAAGCATATAGTAGATAAGCATGATAATCCTAGATCCATGTATAAGTGGAGCAATAAGGAGAATCAAAAGAGGATGATCAACCCAATAGTTAGTGCTTCACATGGATCCTATCCACCATGGGATGAGAAAAGTTCATTTTTCCATCAAGATAATGAGTATACACAATGAAAAATGGTTAGGATATACTGTGATGCCAATTAATAATGTTTATTTTCTTCCTAGGGTGATGTTGCAGTTCTTGCATGGGGAGATCTACATGATCACCAACAACATTGGACATAAGAATCTTCATGGGGCCATATAGTATAGGATGAGGCTGTCTTTTTATCTTTTCCTTTGGAAAACCAAGTATGATTTGAAACACTGGGAGAAGGAATATAATTGAATATATGAATAGAATCAAATATACTTAACAAACTACAATCATGACATGGCATATGACTCTACTCTATAGTCATTATGCAGATGTTGGAAATGGGTATAACTTCTTAAGGACTATGAAAAACATCCATTTAAATATGAATGAAAAACCTTCCATGTCAAAGGAATACTCGATGGTAGTGAGCTTACTGTTTCTAACATAAATAAACAAAAAAATAAAAAACCGGAAGCTCCAGGGGGATACACATAACATTAGAACGCAAAATCAACACCTTAAAGAAGTTCCATCTAGATTTTGCATTGTAAACAAGAAAGCATTCATAATATAGACAAAATTGATTGTGATCATAAAATAGGTCATATTTCACTTACCTATATCACAATGTGATTACTCTATTGGTTAGGTTTCCATTTTGGTCACTACAGAAATATCTTGTCATGAAAAAGTCCATAATCTTTAGAATCCCATTATTATCAATCGGCAAATAATATAATATTTAAAGCATAAAATTCCATGTTCAAACACTTGTTTCAATAATCATATCTCATAATGAATGAAAGATAAGAAAAAAGATTGATAAAATGAAGAAATTACATTTGATGTCCCAATGCAAAACTTGGTTGATATGACATTGCATACATTTCTTTACCAACACAACCTGCATCATACAATAGAATGTAGTGTTTATATATTAATAACCAGAGAAGTGTTGTATTATTGAAGACTGAACAAGAATTCCCTTCAACTTTTTAAATTATTCTTAGTGACTGAGTAGGTTTCTATGGAGGGGAGTTAGAAAAATGGTATTTCGTGTTAAGACAAGGTGCTAGAATAAGTGATGCTCAATAATATATTAGGATCCCTGATATATTATGCATTAATGTTTAATAAAGATCATGAGTGTTAGTGACCAATCAATTTAATTAATAACAGTTAGTATTGGTAGTTAGGGATGGCCATGTAGAGTAAGTAATTAAACCACAATGAAAAGATGCTAGTAAATTGTATCAATTACCTAGATTAATATGTATTTCTACATCTCTTCTCTTTCATGAGTGTTCGACGTTAAAGTCCAAATTTCACTGCAATAAATAGCCTCAAGGAGACAACAATGATGGATAAATATGTAGAAATTATAAATCCTTGATGGCATAAGGAATTTCATAAAAAGGCTAAGGATCTAGGCACACAATTAACCTCACATAGAATTGTAGAGAATTAGCATAAGGAGAGAAGAAGAAGAATTAATGAACACACATTAATGAATGATCAATAAAATGATAATTGGTATTGTTACATAGGTAATGCATATTTATAAAGGAAAAATGAGTTTCTAGAAGACAACTCAAGCTAGCTCATAAAGAAGGCTTACTAATTATGATAAACCCCATAGTTGGCTAAAGCACTTTCCCAATCTACCAAGAACCTCACGAATTAGCAATAGCATGTGTGAGTGATGATGAGTGAAGGAAAGACATGTTAATCCTAGAATATGGAGAGAAAATAATGGAGGATGGGTTGGAAACAAAAGCTGCCAGTTTCCTAGTTGACTAGCTTTACCTTATCCATAGAAAAGCAGGATAAAGCAGATAAAGCAGAATAAAGCAGAATCTATTGTAAAGCACAGTTACCGATTCTTGATGGCCATAAAGTGGTCAATATTAACCCAAAATCAGAAATAAATCATTCCTGGGATATAGATGGCAAGTGTTGACTCTAAGGTGTAAGTGGATGCCAACTATCTAAGCTAGTGGGTAGGAAATTAATCGAATAATGATTAATTATTTTATGAGTGAGTTTATTATATTCTAGCACCCCCCTTTAAGCCTAAATTTATGATGATATCTCTGAAATAATAAGAAATATATATGCATATAGGGCTGAACAACAAAGCTATGGTCATCCTTTTACAATTTATATTGTCCAAAGAAATGAGGAAAGAGGCAAAACCTCAAGGGGAAAATCCTCCCTCAAGAAAGGACATGAAAAGAAATACCAAAAATGGTGAACTGCTGGTGTTGATGCTACTCCAAACTAAATGCTGATGTCTAGAGGAATATTCAACCACTTATACTATGAAACGAGAACTTGACACAGTTCTCGTTTTTCTCTCTCCTAATTTTAGTAGCTATTTTTACCTGCGTTTCAAAAAGGGTTGATACCAGTATCACACATTTTCATTTTGAGGCATTTTTTTGAGCAGTTGAATCATCTTTGTGGTAAAATATTTTTAATTTCTATTTCCAAGTGTGTTGTTTAGAAATTTAATAAAATAGGATATATTTAGAAGCAACTTATAATGAAAAACATATACATTTTGCAATCTTTTCTTTAAAATAAAACATTTTTATGGTCAAAATAAGATAATTTTATTGACAAAATTGTAAAAAAATCCAGAAAATAAAGACATTTAAAACCATTTTCAATGAATTTTCAGAGATTTTTTGTATAAAAATGATACTATTTCATATTATTTTGCAAAAGGTGAAGATTCACATAAATTTAAGAAAAACTATAACATATATTTGTAAATGACATATTAAAAACATTATATATAGAAATTTTATTTCTAAAATAAAGTTTGAAAGTCAAAACATTAGTAATATATCTTATCAAAAAATTGTCAAATTTAGCATTTTATTCAAGAAACGAAACTAAGCAACAATATCATGTACAACAAATTCTTCATCTAAATTGGAATTTTATGGAGCTGGATTTCTTCTTGACATCAATGTCATCTTCCATTGGGTCTTTTATGTTACCCATTTCAAATATTTTTCTTTATATCTTAATTTTTTAACCATTGCATTTTAAGTCAACATCTAACTATGTTTGCCTTCACTATTTTCATTTATTAAAACATATTCAAAAATCTCATTAATGAAGCTATATATTAGACTTTTACCTATAGCTAAAATATATACAAATATTTAAAAACAAAACAAACAAACAACCCATACCTAAAATATATACAAATATTCAAAAAAACAAAACAAACAAATAAAATAATGTTAAAAACTAATCTTTTTAAAAAAATTAAAAATATATATATAAAAGTGATTTTCATAAATAAACAAAAACACAAATAAAATAAACAAATCAAAACAAAAATAACAAATAAAATAAGTAAAACAAAAATAAACAAATAAAACAACAATAAACAAAACAAATAACAAATAACACAAAAAAACAAAAATACAAAAACAAATAAAGTAAGATATATATCTTTTCATCGATCGTACCTTACCTTATATCTCGTAGACAAGGAGAGATATCTCATTTCATTATATATGTAATTATGCTTGCCTTGTTCCTTTCAATTCAGTGTTTCACGAACGTAAAGTTTCGGTTGTTTATCAGTCGATTCGGTCGTCCTCAATTGCTTGTGCGGTCAGTCGTGTATTGATCGATCTAGCACGAAACATCACTAAAAAAAAGTGAACACTTTGCTCTTGACACCCACTCACAGTTTCTTGGCAAGAAAGAAGAGAAGGTAGGCAGTGAACACTCGATATAAGCTTCATTGCTTGATGATCTCCGCTTCAGTGTGTGTGGGCTGTAGAGAAAGAAGGGGCAGTTTACAACCAAACAATGCAGGGTTCTCTATAAGGATTAAGACTCTTATCAATCACAAAGCTCCTGGACAGAGATGGCCCATCCTAAAAGGTAGCATGTAAAAGGGTAGGGAGGAGCGGCGCGATTTTGAGAATCGCGCCACCCGTTTACAAACCACCTCTCCCACCACGTCGCCACTCCACCAATCCGTAACTCGCCACATAGGTATAAAACTTCAAATTAGACTTCCAAAAGTAGAACTAAACTCATAATAGAATGATCATTTAAAGCATGCCAATGTGTAAAAAAAATGTAAACTTTGATTTCCTGCGCCATAGAACATACATTTTTGAATCTGATATGAGACTTTTTCTAACTTATGTTTTGAAATTGAGATTTTATTTCTCTTTTTGGAAGAATTGCTTTTCATGGCGTTTAACTATGACAGGCGGGATGGAAAAGCTAGGTAGAACTGCTGCTATTTCCAGTCTGGCTGGTACAACTAGATTTATCACGAAGCCTTATTATGGATAGATTCAGCTAGGAAAGGAATGTGGGTACCATTATTTAGCTTTTAGGGACAAGATCCTAGATACTACTTGGAATTAAGACTTCTAGGACCTTTAGATCGTCAATGATGAACAACCTGTCGTAGCGTGGCGTGGTGGGGAATGATAGAGGCGTGAAGCGAACGTGCCGACAATATGTAAATTTCAGAGTGATAAGGTGACTCTTTGATTGACCTCATTTATGAAAGCCAGAAAAAATATTTGAAAGGAGGGATTTCCTTGCTTGCTTGGGTGGGGGCTTTGTCCCTTAATTTTCCTCTTTCTTTTTCTTATTCGCTGCTTGCTCTGGTCCTTGCTCTTGCCTGTTCACTTGACCCTCCCTCTCTTGCTTGGTGGCATGGTGTGGGATTGTTGGAACTCTCTATAGCCAGAACCTTTAGATTATATCATGGAACTGCCTGATTCAGTCACTAAAGCCAGAAATTATGAGATTGCATGGGGGGTCAGCATGCATTTTTCACATTAATATTACCTTTTGAAGCCTACAGCATTACTTTTTGTGCAACCATGGATACAGATTCGTAAGAGAAAGGAAGGATCCAGTCCTATTCTATTTCTAATTCAGACCCAGGGGTGGTAAATAAAGTGACTCTGCTTAGGATAGGTTATGCACTCTTCGTTGGAGGTAGTCTCGAAGAGATATATAATATATTATTCCCCAATATCCTTCCGATCGATGATTGATCAACGTACGAGCATGATTTCGCGTCAGGGAGAGGAGAACTTCCAATCAATCAGTTGTGATTCCAGTTGGGAGATTGGTTAGCCAACAAATATTGTGATGTATGTATGATGTGTCGCTCTCCATTATATAGGTTATGTTCTTTATATCGCCAGATGTTATGGTCGGTTTAGCTTTTCATACACTTATAAAAGCATTAATAGATTCCGCATTTGCCTTCAGCTTGCGTAGTTATAGTTCCCATAAATGACTTGGACCTGGTAATTTAACTAGCTCAAGGGCGTCCTTGTCCCCGGAGGACAAGTACTATCGGACCTATTTAATAAAGGTAAACTCCCCTACCACTGGAAAATAGATAAATCTCGTGGAGGTTAGCTCATATTTCCAGGGGGCTTCCACCCTTTAACTAGCAAATTGACTTGGCTTTGGCTCACTAGCTCTTTAGCTAGGATGGGATTTCTTAGTAAGCGACTGGCCCAAACTTCAGATGAACTTGTTGAAGTGGGGAAATTCAGGAAGACAAGGTGAAGTCAAAAGAGACCTCGTCAGAGTGTGGGAACATGACCTCCTTCCTTTTTAGAGAAATGCCAGAATTCATTGCATTGAGTTCCCTATAGGAAAAAAGAGAGTTTTCAAATCGAGATGAAGACTATGCCTACGAACCCGAAAAACCCAATCTTATATTTCTAAAATACGCAGCTGGACCAGGTTTTTGGATCGACCTGACCAATCGATGGTGGCCCTCCTACCGTCGGTCGAGTGGCTCCGCCCCACATTGCAAATTCTTCAAATGGGATTAGATTTTCTATGCACCGAAATCTTCAGTTTCTTCTTGAGCAATTCACTTTGTGCCTTTTGTTTCATATACAATGGAGACTATTCTTTATAACCTTCCCCCTTCCTTTGTGCTAGACCATTTTGTGGATTCAAGGATCTTCCTTGAGAGAGCCCTCGTCTCTACGAAGACCAAGCACTCTATCAGTAACCACTTTCTTATTTAAGAAGTCAAAGAAGAACTTGGAGCCCTCATCTCCCTCCTAAATAAACTAGAAACTGAAACAAATCCTGGCACCTTTAGCAATATACTCCTCTTCTTTATGCACTGCTAGATCCAAGCGTGGTGCAGCCTCCTAAAAAACATAGTTATGTAGGTCTTCCTCAATAAAGATACAAACCTTCTCCAACCTTTTCCTAGCCTCCTAAAGCAATTGTCTATGCTTGCGAGCAATCATACTCCCTATTAGTTTTTCATCACATTTAAGCTAGCATTATGATCTTAAGATCTTTTCACTGAGAGAATAACAAGAACAACAATAAAACACAAGCACATCACAAGAGAGAAGAGACACAAAGAGTTTTCCTCGGGGAAACCATAAAGGAGAAAACCCCGCAACTTCCTCTAAGATAGAATCAATGCCAAAACAGTAAGAGATCTCCCAAAACAGCAGTAGTCTTCTGTCTTCTGTCTAGTCCCAAAATTTCCTTCTCCAGTAGTGCGCCACACTTGGGAGAGCAAGTGATGTATTTCACAAGTGATAAATAGAGAGACTCTCATTCTCTATTTATATTCATCTGTTCACTTGAATTTCCTTTTCACATGTAGGCTCAACCTAATAATTACTACTCGAACCTACACCTTAATTAGTGTATAATAACTCAAGTGCCCCGAAACTGTGGGGACTTACCTAATGACTTGATATGACTTGATTACATTATTAATCCTCCTGATCGGAACTTCGGGGCATGACCACATGACTGAAATACATAATAGAGACATCCCAGAATAAACATCGGGTTACAATATATAGGATACATAGAAGAATACATTCCGAAGTTACATATACATCAACACTCCCTCTTAACTAGGAAGGTATTCTTTCGACACAATTTTCAGCACTGGTCTTCTTCTCTGTATCAACTGGATCATCTCGTCTTCAAGTCATCTTCGTCTTCAAGTCATCTTCATCTTCAAGTCATCATCGGATCTGGATCATCTCTCGATTTGGATCATCATCGAACATCATCACTAGATCTGGATCATCTCTCGATCTGGATCATCATCACTGGACTGGATCTGGATCATCACTCGATCTAGATCATTACTGCTGGATCATCATTACTGGATCTGGATCATCACTCGATCTGGATCAACACAGGTTCTATCTCATGATTCTTCTCGTCATAGGAAGTTCTACAGAGCCAGCCCTTTTTCATGTTGGTTGTAGGCCTACCCTCATGTAGGTCTTCGCCCAACACTTACTTCTGACCTGCATGGTAGGACACACCTACTACCAGCATGGTAGGACACACCTACTACCATCTGTGGAAAGGCTCAACACTTATAATCACCAGCATGGTAGGACACACCTACTACCATCTGTGGAAAGGCTCAACACTTATAATCACCAGCATGGTAGGACACACCTACTACCATCTGTGAAAAGGCTCTACACTTACAATCACCAGCATTGTAGGACACACCTACTACCATCTGTGAAATGGCACTGCACTTACAGTCACCAGCATGATAGGACACACCTACTATCATCTGTGAAATGGCATAGCACTTATAGTCACCAGCATGATAGGACACACCTACTATCATTTGTGACAAGGCTCAGCACTTACATCCATCCAGGCGGGAACACATCCTGCTCACAATGAGTGAAGGGCATGCACTCATATCTGATCATGAGGGGAACACATCCCAGAAATCATATCAGAATGGCCCCCAGTCCTCCTCGAATGAGCTACCTGGTAATTGACCAGGCACCTCCATTCTCCTAGAGAATGGCAGTTTCCCTTACATCCGACCTGCTCGTCGAAATGGCCAACACTCACATCTGACATGGAAGGAACTTAATCCTTTAGCCATGAATAGAATGGTTCAGCCCTTACATCTGATCAAGTGGGAACACATCCCTCTATCACATCAGAATGGCTACACAGTTCTTATACTGAGTGTTCCTGGTAACTGACCAGGTGCCTCCATTCCTAGAATAGCAATTGCTCTTACATCTATCCTACTTGACAGAATGGCCAACACTCATATCTGACATGGAAGGGAGCAACCCTACCACCATGATAGAATGGATTAGCCCTTATATCTGACCTACTCGTCAGAATGGCTATGGATCTCAGCACTCATATCTGACATGGAAGGAACCAATCCTCTCACCATGACAGAATGGCTCAGGGTCTCATCACTTTCTCTGGGAGGAAGCCTTGATCTGGAGAACACCAAGTCTCTCTGAAGTACTCGATCTTCAGCCTAGCCAATGGATTCATCAATACATCAGCTATCTATTCCACTGTCGCAACATACAGGAGCTTCACTGCTCCTCTTTGCACCATATCCCTGATATAGTGATACTTGATCTCAATATGCTTCGACCTATCATGAAACACTGGATTCTCTAACAACTTCACGCAACTCTGGTAGTCACAAGTAGCATCTAACTGGATATCAAATATATCAGACAGTAGCTTCCACAGCCATACTGCCTCACAACTAGCTAAACAAGCTGCGGCATACTCTGCTTCAGCTGTACTCAGTGCCACACAGGATTGCTTCCTGCTAAACCAAGAGATCACACCTAATCCCATACTGAAGAAACATCCCGAAGTAATATTCTTATCGATGGCACTGCCTGCCCAATCTAAATCAACATAACCCTCCAGGTTAATCTTCTGATTCGCATCGTACTTGAGCCCATAATCAATTGTACCCTTCAGGTACCTCAGAATATGCTTTGCAGCAATCAAGTGAAAATTTCTTGGATCTGTCAAGTATAGCCTCAAGGTGTTCACAGCAAATCAAATGTCTGGTCTCGTGTTTGTCAGGTACATCAATGACCCAATAATCTGACGATACATCGTAGCATCAACCGACTCTGATGAAGCATCACTCAATAGCTTCAGGTTCGATGCCATAGGTGTGGTCATGCAGTCCATCATCCTGAATCTCTTTAGGATCTCTACTGCATACTTCCCTTGTCCAAGGAAGATCCCATCTATACTCTGCCACACCTCCATGCCTAGAACAATAGTGCATCGACACATAACAAGAGCATCACTGGTCTTCTGTCTTCAACCTTGAAGCAAAGGTTGAAATCCACTTTACTCTCAGTAAAGCCTAGAATCATCAGTAATATTCCCATCCTGTCGTACCATGTCAAACCTCAGGATCTTCTGCAATCACTCCCTCTGAAGCGGAGCATCATACTCCCTCTGTCTTCTATACTCTATGCAATGAAACATTCTGTACTGGAGTGACAAGTAGTATCCATCTAGGATCACTGGATACTAAGATCCTCTATCTTGAACTTCTTCAAAAGTTCATCTTGCACCCATCTGTGAGCTTGTCATCCTCTATCAACCTTGTGGCAAAGGTTAAGATATTCATCAAGCTCATCATGTATGCGTTATCCCATGGGTGTCTTCTGAACTCGTACAAGGCCTTCTTTCATTTGCACACATGATTATGCATGTCATGTGACTTCACTTCTATTAGCTATAAATGTTTCTTTGTAGACTATGCCTTCTCTTCATGATAAGCCTCATGCTATGAATCTTGCTTTGTATCCCACGATGTTTCCATCTACTGCATGATGGAACTATGAACTTCTCTTCAGGTCTCGATACTACACTGAGACATCGTTCTTCTTGAACTGATCTTCCCTTTCTTCTTGGTGGCTGGAAGGTTCTGCATCAATGATGTCACTGCACTCATCATATTATTCTTTGTCTTTGAACTGTCGTCACTTGTTCTTTGGAACAAGTATTCATTCTTCTTCGCTTGTAGGTGATTATGTATGCGATCTTTCCTACAAGTCAAATGCAATTGTATGGTTAGAAACATTTCATAAGGAATATTTATACTGGCAAACACTTATGCATAAATATATGATCATGCAACTACTTTAGCCAATACAACATTCATCCATATCTCATTGAAACTTTCTAGATGCCTTCCATCTCTACCAAGACAACATTGAGATTGTGCACTAATCTAATATGTCAGCAAAGATGTTTCATTCTAGATAAGTAGCAATGGAGAATTTGTATATCTCCATGAGCTACTTACCCATCACATGCATATTAGTAGTATTCTGTCATTAATGCAAACATCCTATCATGCATAATACAATAACTGAATATAAACAAATGCATAACAAAATAATATAATGAAATGACAATTGAATACTTATCTTGATTTGTTTCGAGGGTAGACTCCTTCTTGAGCCTTCAGCTTCATCGTCTTCTTCATTCATAATAGCATCGTTTCTTATCCAAAAGCTAAGGTGGATAAGAAGTTCTTCAAGAGTTGAGTTCTTCATATTCCTCATTGATTGAGGGATATTCTTTGGATGGCGATATCTTGATCTTAAATTGCTCCCCTCTTCTCTTATCTTCTTACGATTCAAGCTTCTTCTTCTTCCCAAAGTTTGCTGAAAGTAATCACTTCCTTTTGGAACACATTCCTTCAATGAATTCCACGATCCTGGGAGGCCATTCAAGGTGGCCATCATCACTTCTACATTCTTCACTTTTTCTTTTACCGCTTCAAGTTGTTCTTGATTTGAGAGACTCTTATGACTGCATGGTCTCTGCATTCTAGATCTTCACATTCTTCAACTGGATTCTTTAGGTCATATTCTGATTTTTGTTCTTCCCTTCAAATAGCTTGAAATTATGTTCTTCCATTCTGCAACCCCATTCTGTTGTGGATTATAAGGAGTTGACAACTCCCTCTTAATCCCTTCTTCTTTGCATAGCTCTTTGAATTCATTCGAAGTGAATTCTCCACCATTATCTAATCGAATGGTCTTGATCTTCTTTTCAGTATGGTTCTTGATCAAGGCTTTGAATTCCTTGAACTTGCTGAACACTTCATCTTTGTTTTTCATAAAGTAAATCCATGTCTTTCTAGAAAAATCATCAATAAAAGAAACATAGTATGCATACCCGCTTAGTGAGTTTGCATACATTGGAGTGGATGATTTCTAGAATGCCTTTGGATTTGCTTTTGCTGCTAGGAAATGTAGGAAATGTCTTCTTTGTATTCTTCCCTTTCGCACATCCTTTGCAAAATCCATCATGTTTTGTTTGGAATGCAATAGGTAGTGCTCTGTAGTGCACATGTGCAAGCCTTCTATGCCAAAGCTCATTTGGCTCTACGGTATCATGGATCAAGGCTTGTTCTGGATGACCCTTCAATTTGTACAAGCCTCCTTCTTGTTCTCCAATCACTACCGCATCATCAATTTTCTTTCCTTTTGGCCACATGATGACTTGACCATCGATGAATGCAACCCACATTCCTTTTGCATCCAAGGCTGAAATGGATAGAAGATTCTTCTTAAGTCCTCAAACAAACAATACTTCTTTCATTATTAGAGACTTACCAGAGTCTAGCTTGTATGAAGATTCTCCACTACCTTTTATTGGATATTGGTAGTCATCTCCTAGTTTCACCTTGTGAGGTGATTCATGTCTGACAGTCTTACAAAGGATTCCTTGAATCTCGTCATATGTTTGGAAGCCCCACTGTCTATAAGCCAATCATCATTTCCATGAGTAATGTTACCTATGAGAGCTTATATCAGAACATATTCATCCTCGCTTGAAGAATCTTCACTTTCATATATGGATCTCTTTCTGGATGGTTTATCATCCTCTGCAGCATGAGCATGATGTCTTCTTTGGCCTTGTCTCCCTCTGAAACTGGAACCTCTATACTCATGTAGGTGTCCAATCCAGTTTCTTCAGAGACATCAAATACTTCTATGCTTGTAGGTTGTCAACTTCACCAAGCTTATCATCAAGCTATTGTGATAGATCATATTGAAATGAGAACCTCAAATGGAAATACAAAAGATTAGATCTTACCGATTTGAGGTGTCCGTCCTTGTCCCAGAGTTCGTTGATCTAGGGTTTGTCGCAGACACCCTACTTTTCAAAACTTGGAAACATTTAGATATGATTGGACAAATAGATAGATCTCTTCAAATGGAGATTTCCAATGTACTCCTTTTCTGAAAACAGTGGAGGAAAGCTCCCAAAACAGGAAGCCCTAATTTACTGATTTCTTCTGCATAAATTCCTGTTACTGTTTTTGTGATATCTCCGAAATTACTAATCCTCTATTTATTAAATTTTGCACTGAGGTAACCTCACATGTAACTGATCCAAAACCATAGGTTTCATCAGAATTGGTTTCACCATTTTGGATTTATGATTCTTTTTCCAAGGTGACCTGTTACAGGACTGTTTAGAATAGCGAAGTTGTATGGCATGCGACGTGTCACTGGTTCATCTTCTGAGTTTGATATTCGGACCACCAAACTTATAGTCTGTTCCATTTCTGGAACATCTTCAATAATTCCAATTGGACCTCTGTAGCTCAAGATATTGCAGATATCCCCAGATTTCCTGTTTAGGGATGAATTCTGGAAGAGGCTGGAACCCTAACTTGGAGAGATCATATCTCCTGGAGGACAACGAATATGAGTCCTATTTTTGGACACGGGATTCATCCAGATTTTATATTCAGTCCCTACAATTTTTAGCTTCTGAGACTTTTTCAATCTCGGAATATAGCAACTATACCAAAACTTAGCATTTTTAGTATTTAGGGTTTCTCCTAGCTCAGGGTCAAACTAGGGTTTGACTTTCCTGGAGTTTCACCCAACCAAATTTCTTGATCCAGGTCTATAAACTTTGGTATTGATGAGGAGAATAACTCTATGCTGGTCTCACTCAAAAATTTCTCTTCTGTAGAAAGCCCTAATTTCCACATCGAAACTGAAAATGCTTGAGATTGAATTCCACATCAACAGAAAGATGCACCCTTCAATGGGGAGTCATCTTAGCATAATTTTGCTGAAAATATATGGAGGAAGATCCACAAAATAGGAATCCCTATTTCCTGTAGCTGCACAATGTCTTCTTCTCAGGTTAGCTCTGATACCATGTTAGTTTTTCATCACATTTAAGCTAGCATTATGATCATAGGATATTTTCACTAAGAGAATAACAAGCACAACAATAAAACACAAGCACATCACAAGAGACAAGAGACACAAAGAGTTTTCCTCGGGGAAACCATAAAGGAGAAAACCCTTCAACTTCCTCTAAGATAGAATCAACACCAAAACAGTAAGAGATCTCCCAAAACAGAAGTAGTATTTTGTCTTCTGTCTAGTCCCAAAATTTCCTTCTCCAGTAGTGCGCCACACTTGGGAGAGCAAGTGATGTATTTCACAAGTGATAAATAGAGAGACTCTCACTCTCTATTTATATTCATCCATTCACTTGAATTTCCTTTTCACACGTAGGCTCAACCTAATAATTACTACTCGAGCCTACACCTTAATTAGTGTATAATAACTCAAGTGCCCCGAAACTGTGGGGACTTACCTAATGACTTGATATGACTTGATTACATTATTAATCCTCCTGATCGGAACATCGGGGCATGACCACATGACTCAAATACATAATAGAGACATCCCGGAATAAACATCGGGTTACAATATATAAGATACATAGAAGAATACATTCCGAAGTTACATATACATCAACACTCCCTAAGCTTCATTGCTTGATGATCTCTGCTTGAGTGTGTGTGGGATGTAGAGAAAGAAGGGGCAGTTTATAGCTAAGCAATCCAGCATTATCTATAAGGATTAAGACTCTTATCGATCACAAGGCTCCTGGACAGAGATGGCCCATCCTAAAAGGTAGCATGTAAAATGGTAGGGAGGAGCGGCGCGATTCTGAGAATCACGCCACCCGTTTACAAACCACCTCCGCCACCCACCTCTGCCACCACGCCACCACTCCACCACTCCGTAACTCGCCACATGGGTATAAAAATTCAAAGTAAAGTTTTAGTGTGTGTGGGCTATAGAGAAGGAAGGGGCAGTTTACAGCCAAGTAATGCAGCATTCTCTATAAGGATTAAGACTCTTATCGATCACAAGGCTCCTAGATAGAGATGGCCCATCCTAAAAGGTAGCATGTAAAAACGTAGGGAGGAGTGGCACAATTCTGAGAATTGCGCCACTCGTTTATAAACCACCTCCGCCACCCACCTCCACCGCCATGCTTCCACTCCACCACTCCATAACTTGCCACACAGGTATAAAAATTCAAATTAAACTTCCAAAAGTAGAACTAAACTCATAATAGAATGATCATTTAAAGCATGCCCATGTGTCAAAAAAAACGTAAACTTTGATTTCCTTAAAATTTGAAAGATGTATAATGAAAATCAAACTTTGATGAAATAGCGGGTATACCATATCAATCGATGCATAAGTCAAATAGAAAGGAGTCAATTCAGTGATTTGGAAACTTTATTAAATATTAGGGATCTTTTAATAAACACAAATTTCACAGCTATGTAGTTCTATATGGACGACACCTTTTATGAATAACACCTTCGAAATTCTGTATGGATGATACCTTTTATGAATAAGGAGGTAAAAGGGATAATTAATGAGTAATCAAAGTTTATAACATAATACTTTTATATAACATTAAAGTATTATAAATTGAAAGTCCTTTTAATTAAATATAAATCTTGTACCTAAAATTCCAAAAGGGTGTCTTCATCTTTATAATAAAGTATTTTATTTTATTTATTTATTTATTTATAAAGATTAGCTCATCTCCATTTTTTAAATTATACATGAAAATATTGAGTGTTTCAGTTAATTTATCATGTTTAGTTGTTATATTGCAAATACTCCAACAAACTAAGATTTCTTACAATTGTCTAAGCATCATATAAAACCAACCAAGTCAAATCCAAAAATATGATTAGCTTGAATCAAATTAAGTACAACTAAGAGGGTGTTGTTTATCAACTAAAGTGCCAAAATATGCCAACTACAAAGATATCCAAATCACCAAATCCTTATACAATTGAAAGCCAAGACAAATAACAAACATGGAAAAAGACAAAGAATCGAAGAAAGAAATCCAAGAACCCACCTACCAAAACAAGATAAATAAGATAAAGAAAATAAAAATTATATATTTACAAAATTTACAAAAATTAAGGGGAGTTGTTGGCATGCCAACAAGGTTGGCTTGAACTATTTGATAGCTCTAGATAATAAGCCCATCGGATTTTGATAATATCTTTGGGGCAAATTCATGTCCTAAGACTTAAATGGGATGTTTTTTTGGATAAAAAAAAATGAAGTAGAGAGAAACAATTATAATTGTACCAAATACAATTTGTTTAGTGTGATTACATGTCTCACGTGACTTTTTCTTATGAAGAATGGGATACAGTTGCAAGAGATCATGATTAGGAGGAATCCAAGGAATGTGTGGAGTGTATTAAAGTTTAACAACATTTAATATTGTAATAATATTTAAGTTTGTGAAACTTATATGAGTTTAAAAATCCATAAACATCCATACATAGTAAAATTGTAAATAAGACATACTCTAAGTTTTGATGTTGTGGATTAGAAGTGATTTTGTTGTAAATCGATTGAGATTAATTATGAGATTAATGTAGTGTTATGGGGGGTTTATGGGATTAGAGGTTTATTTATTTTATTTTATTTTTTATTATATCCAATCCTTCCTTTGCAAAAAAATATGGATTCAAATGGAGTATCAGAATCCATGGATGAATTTGAATAATTTCACATTGAACATTTAGATGTTTTTTATTAGTATGATGTATGTAATTGAAACTCTAAATGACTTTTTTAATATATACATGAATCATTTGTTCTTGTATGGTCTAATAAATGATTTCATTATGAATCACATCATAATTTCTTTGATTTATATGGTTAGAGTGGTGAAATTATTGGTGGACTTTTTGTTTTTGTTTAATATGCAAGTTTTAAAAAAAGTCGTAATTTATCTCTTGATGAAAAAAATATTTTTCTAATTTAGGGGTTGATTTTAAAGTTTTTGTAAACAACAATATGGGATGTTTAGGACATGGCTCTATTTTTTACCTCGAAAAAAAAATGTGTATACTGGAATCAACACTTTTCTATTTGGAGGCTGTTTTTGGTGGATTTTATGCAAAAATCATTGTTTTTATGGCTAGAGTTCTCGTTCTTAGTATAAATTTCTTGTTTCATAGTATAAGTGGTTATTATTCTTGGGAAGAATATAAATATGCTCACCTGGATCAAGAATAGCTGTAAGATGGAAACTAGGACCATGTAGAACTACTGATATCCAATGATGTGAAGGCAATACTGAAGGATGTTGATACTTGTAATCAGCTCCAAGATGATGAGATGGCTTGAAATTTGAACCAGTAGAGATGAAATGAGCTCCAGATAGGTGAAATAACTATCAAAGCAAATTTATAATGTCTCCATATTCATTTACACAGAGAGGATGTGTGCAAGTGATCTTGTAGGAACATAGAGAAGGCATAGGATCAAAGAGTGCAGATGCATAGAATATACTAGTAAAGAATTCTCTATGGTAGAAGTATGAGAGGAGGAAATATAGTGATGTTCAAAATATTCAAGGGGGCTCTAAAAATGAGTGCTGCGAACAAAGGAGGAGTTGTAGAAGTGCATGGGATCAAGTATGGTAAGTGGTAAGGCATTAAAAGAACTTGATTTGGCTGAGAAAACATCCTGGAAGTCACTGGGTTGTGCACCATCAAGAAGAGAGGAATGCACAAAGTGTGAGAGGTCTGGCATATGGATCTCAGAATCCATGATAGAAGACAAAGAGAACACTAAATGTGTGAGTGAATCATCAATAGAAATAGTAGCTCCATTAGTCTCTTTTTTTTCATCAAAAGCATAATAAGAAGATGAATCAATATCTTCTACCTCAAGAGACACATAAAAATATGGCTCTTCAATATTTGCTTCTTGATTGAAAGAGGAAGCATTCAAATCAAAGAGAGTCATAGCAACAGGAATTGGATGAGAAAATTCTTCTTCATGATCAACTTCATCAAAGACTCTAGAGGCTGAGACATCTTAAGAGAAAGAAATAATTCAGGAGCTAGAGGCACTCTCCATATATCTAGAAGGATCCTCATTGTCCTTTCCCAAAACTCTATCCAATTTTGTCCAGAGATCCGTTGGGTATTCAACAAAATCAATAAGCTAGCGCATTCTTGGAGAGATATATAGACAAATAACTCCAATTTCTCTATCATAGTCATTCAAATAGTCACTTGGATCTTCATAAGACTCTTCACCAGCTCCAATAGATATATCATAGATACCTTGTCTCTTTAGATATGAAATCATATTCAATTTCCACTATGAATAGCTTGTGAATGGAGAAAGAAGAGGAATTGATAGTCTTGATTCCATTCAAAGTTGAACCTACAAAATAAACCTGCAAATATGAAGAGGAGGATTAATTAATGAATTCTCAAAGATCTAATATCATGTAGAGATTTGATATCCTCATCTCTGATACTATGTATAAATTCTAAAGCCTTGATGGCATAAGGAATTTCATAAACAGGCTAAGGATCTAAGCACACAATTAACCTCACAGAGAATTGTAGAGAATTAGCATAAGGAGAGAATAAGAAGAATTAATGAACACAAATTAATGAATGATAAATAAAATGATAATTGGTATTATTACATAGGTAATACATCCTTATAAAGGAAAAAGGAGTTGCTAGAAGACAACTCAAGCTAGCTCATAAAGCAGAATTACTAATTATCATAAACCCCATAGTTGGATAAAGCACTTTCCCAATATACCAAGCACCTCAGGAATTAGAAATAGCATGTGTGAGTGATGATGAGTGAAGGAAAGACTTGCTAATCCTATAATATGGAGAGAAAATAATGGAGGATGGGTTGGCAACAAAAGATGTCAGTTTCCTAGTTGACTAGCTTTACCTTATCCACAGAAAAGAAGGATAAAGCAGGTAAAGCAGAATGAAGCAGAATCTACTGTAAAGCACAGTTACCAATTCTGGATGTCCATAAAGTGGTCAAGATCAACCTAGAATCAGAAATAAATCAGTCCTGGGATATAGATGGAAAGTCTTGACTCTAAGTTGCAAGTGGATGGCAACTATCTACGTTAGTGGGTAGGAAATTAATCAAATAATGATTAATTATTTTATGGGTGGGTTTATTATATTCCATAAAAATATACCCTCCTTTTAAATATTAGTTTGTATTATAGAATGTTAATGGACTTTCTAACCCTTGCAAAAACATAGATTATGTTTGCATACTTCCATCCATACCCTCACTTCCAAAGTTGTTTGTTTTGTATCTAAAATGGGATTGATCACAAAATTAGGACATAAAATAAATATATAAATAGACTATCATCCTTGTAATGTTCCAAGTCTAGTGTACAGACCTGAACACTCTTCAATTCTGTAAATTATATTAAAATTTCTGAACTTGAATTAATTTAAACAATGACTTCTCAGACTGCGCAAATAAGGGGTTTCTTCTGGGAAATTTGTAGGAAAAAGGAGTGACCAGTGGACAGAAAACAAAGAGATGTTAGACATGGAATTTCCTCTCCCCTAACACATTTAGATCTGGTGCCATTTAGGGTTTAGATTCTGCACTGCGGAAACCTACTACCATGCTTCTGGGCGGCCAAACTGTGAAACTAAGGAGAGTAGTTCGGTCTGTTTCAACCGGGGGCTTCTGGGAACTTGAATATGTTTGTTGTATAATTAATATAACATAAATAAAGGATTTATACAGCTTACTGATGTTTTGGAAATTTCTAAGAATTTTTGGGTGAATTTGGGTGTTTTTGGCAATTTTGTCAAAGGAGAACCGTATGCAGAGGAGGATAAAAACAAGTGGTACATCCCTAAATAAAAATGGTTCTGGACTGGTATATGGGAAGGTGGGCCTGTTAGTGACCCACAAGAACTGGCAGATCTCATATTGACTTAACATAAATGGTTTTACATCAATTTTACCAAAACTAGTTATTCAAAGCTAGTAATCTAGCTAGGGTCTAAAACAAACAGTTAAATCATCTCAAATACATTTCTGTAAAACATGAGAATTGAAATAGGGGTAAATATTAGTTCATTGAATATGTAAAATCCCTTCAATCACTTCCCCAACCTGAAATATTCCTTATAGCACTCATTTTTATTAAATTTTCCCCATACATTGCTAAAATATGCATTTTTATAGATTATGTTTGCATACTTCCATCCATACCCTCACTTCCAAAGTTGTTTGTTTTGTATCTGAAATGGGATTGATCACAAAATTAGGACATAAAATAAATATATAAATAGACTATCATCCTTGTAATGTCCCAAGTCTAGTGTTCAAACCTGAACACTCTTCAATTCTATAAATCATATTACAATTTATGAACTTGAATTAATTTACATAATGACTTCTCAGACTGTGCAAATAAGGGGTTTTTTCTGGGAAATTTGTAGGAAAAAGGAGTGAGCAGTGGATAGAAAACAAAGATATGTTAGACATAGAATTTCCTCTCCCCTAACATATTTATATCTAGTGCCATTTAGGGTTCAGAGTTTGCACTGCGGAAACCTACTACCATGCTTCTGGGCGGCCAAACCGTGAAACTAAGGACAGTAGTTCAGTCTGTTTCAACTGGGGGATTCTAGGAACTTGAAGAGGTTTTTTCCAGAATTAATATAACATAAATAAAGTATTTATATAGTTTACTGATGTTCTGGAAATTTCTAATAAGTTTTGGGTGAATTTGGGTATTTTTGGCAGTTTTGGCCAAGGAGAACCCTACGCAAAGGAGGATACAAAAAAGTGGTACATCCCAAAATAAAAATGGTTTTGGAGTTTTATATGGGAATTTGGGTCTATTAATGATCCACAGGAATTTATAGAGCTCATATTGAGTTAACAGAAATGGTTTTACATCAATTTTACCAAAACTAGTTATTCAAAGCTAGTAATCTAGCTAGGGTCTAGAACAAACAGTTAAATCATCTCAAATACATTTCTATAAAACATGAGAAATATAACATGGGTACATATTAGTTCATTTAATATGTAAAATCCCTTCAATCACTTTCCCAACCTGACATATTCCTTATAGCACTCATTTTTATTCAATTTGCCCCATACATTGCTAAAATAGGCCTTTTACGCAAAACTGAAGACAAGAATATTTATGGGAAGATATGATTAGACCTGATACATGTAATTTATAGAATATTATGAAACTACAGAACATAAATTACATCATTTACTGACCATTACAAGGATGCTCCAAAAAGAAGGGGCAGGAGGCCTAGATCATGACTAGCAAGCACTGTGAGCATAAGTGAAGCTAGGGCTTCAATGGATATGGAAATAAACTTGATGGAGGATAAAAATAAATCTGTAAATCCTTCAATTCCTGCAATTTAGAACTCCACACCTGCAATGGAAGAAAATGGGATGGAAGGAGAGGTGAATGGAAGGTTGGGGCTCATCTCCCAGTAGTCTGGGGCACAACACTTAGAATTAATGCTCACATAAGCATTCAGCAATAAAATCAAAAACCAAACTTAATCAATGGGCTCAAATTCACCTTTTATAGAATTTTGGATGACCTTCTTAGTAAGTTGAGGCCAATGGTGACCTGTGAGAGCAAATCAACCCCATGGGTGACCTAACCCTAGCCACAAAAGCACCCCCTTTAGGCAATTAGGAAAGTAGGACCATGTGGAATTGTTTCCAATTCCAAATCATCCTTCACAGTTAGAAACTATGCCCTCCCTTAGTCAAAAGATGCCTCTTTTGAGTTATGACAGCTTTCTGCTTTTCTTGTCTCATAAGAAAACTTTTTTTTTCCTTGAAAAACTTTCCTGCTTTTCCCTCTGTCTATTTTTTACTAATTTTAGGAAACTTACATTTATTCTCCTATTTGCTTTTGTCATGGACTTTCTTATTTTTACCAAGGAAAGTTGACTAGCTTTCCCCATTTTTCCCTCCTGGCATGGCAGCCTTAATTCCACATCATTATTGTGCATAATAAATAAAATTGCTGAGATAAAATTAAATACATGCCTTAAAACAATTATTAGAAAAATTTATCCTATGAGGAATAATTAATATCAATTTTGAGCCCCTCGGAAATTAGCATGGTCAACACTTTTTGATGGTCAATTTAAGGGGACATGACAGTCCTCCCCTCCCAAATCTGCTTGTCCTCAAGCAGAAGCACTCCAACGTGCTAAAAAATTGTTCATCATATAGGAGAAATGGAGCATGAATCCATTTTGCAAAAAAGGTTGACTTTCTCTGTCAATCCATCCTGTAAAGTTTCTCCAAAACACAGGGACTTCACTTAGTGAACCTCTCACATAGCACGTGCGATCGTGGGATATTAAATAATACCCTTAATTTCGAGAGATATTGACCCAAATAATTTTTGTTGAACCCCCCCCCCCCCCCCCAATACTTAAAACCTCCTCCCCACCCCTTTTTATACCTCAAACCTTATAAACCACTCTACCCACCCCCACCTTAAACCCCTCATCCCCCCAATACCTGCAATATATTGGTTCGATTTTTGATAATTTTAAAACCCACAATATGAACTAAAGTGATAGGATATTGGCCAACAAGTGAAGCCCTCGTGCTCCAAAACAAGCAATTCCAGGGTCCCATTGCTTGCATTGCACCCCCTTCAGTGAGAATGCCTTCCCACACAACTTATTAGGCAAATTTATTCTTGGATCCCATTTCCTCAACTGTAAGTATCCAAACATTAGAATCCACCATACAAATTTATCATCATAGGAAATGACATTCATTCTATGGAAATCATACCACTGCACTGAAAACTGGAAATTCTCAATGCAAAGCTGGAAATATGTCAGACTTCCCCACTCAACATAAATTTCCTTATGTGCTTGATGCACATTAGCATTGAATCTCACAATTATGTTGCTACAAATACATAGGTTTGAGTCCCATTTCCAAGCCCAATGAGTATACGCATCATTCAAGAAACAAGGATGCCCAAATTGCTCACAATAAGATGATGCATCACAATTATCTCCACAAATGCAAGCAGGAAAAATAAATAAGTGTCCCATCATTCAATCTGAGAGGGTACTGACACTCCAACAAAAATTTCCATATGAACACTTCCAATAGATCAAATCTCTGCCACTAATCATAGGGTATAAGAATCCATCGAACTGGGTGTATTTTCTCCACCAAGACCACTTGATGCAAGATGTTTTTCTCATCAATTCCTCTTGGCAGTTTGATTGCTCAGCTGCCTTCTACTGCTCATGAGCAGAATTTTTTCTGCAAGAAGACTCCATGTGTGACATGTAATCTTCCACCCAATACACATGTGGTTTAATTGCTGCAAGTGACAACAATATGTTCCTATGTGGCTGATGTGAGGGTGATGGTGCATTCCATAAGTCATCACAAACAGCTAGGAAAGCCTCTAGCTCTTCCTGTTGCACCACCAAGGAAAATTCCTTCTCCCAAATTTCATTCTCTCTTGATGAGGCTGAAATAGAAGTGTGGGTAGAATTGTGAATCATATATCTACAATACTTATCCACCCAACTTATGGCTTCCCCATCTTCATCCTCATATGAATCTCCCATGGGGAAGAGATTCTTTTCAGGAAACAATTCCAATTTTTTTTGTAAAATACCAAGTGCTTGGTTCTCATTAAACTTGTCTGTACATTCCTCAAGCACAAAAAAATAAGAATGCAACTCATGTGCATGTGTATGGAATGTATCAAATTGATGCAAATTAAATCCTTGTGGCTTCCCACATATGAAGGCAATGTTGGTCACAACAAAAACTTTATTGCAGAAATTAAATTCTTCATCTCCCACCTTCTTCACTTTAAAGGTGTCTCTATCCACCCAATCAATCGATGAATAAGGAATTTTATTTTCTGATCCATAAGTAATGTGATCAGCCATATTTATGGTAGAGAATAACACTTCATCCTTCCTCTCAACCTCAAGGAGTGCTTGGCTAATATTCTCTTCCTCGTAGCTTTTACAAGCACTTGTAAATCTAAGTGCATCTCATGAGATTCCTCCCTCTATTCAAGAATGCAATCATCCTTGTGAATATGGTTGAATGGTGTGTAGGAGGGTAGGTAATACCTTGTCAACTTCTCATGAAGTTTCTCTATCTCCATCTTGGATCCTTGGAGTGCACATTGAATGCTTTTCAAGGAATCCTGGGTGGTCAATAAATTTTGTGTGAGCTTGCAAATTTCTTCTGCATCCTTCAAGGATGCTCCATGCAACACATCAGCAACCTCAATCAAATAATCTCTATCAGAAAGAAATTTTAAGAATTCTCCTTGTATTGTAGACAATGCCTTCTGCATCTCCTCCTTGGATTCAAGAGAAGATTGATCTTCCAATGAAGAAACTATCCAACACTAGTGTGCCACTGAAGAATGTGTGTCTTGAAGAAGGTGTAAATCATTTTGAATATTCTTTTCATACATTTTCAAAGGCCAAGGAAATGAGTGGGGATCTTGAGGAAATTCACCCCCTTCTTCTTTCCTGTAATTTTCTTGCAGTGAATTGTACTTCTCTTTATGAATCTTTCTTTCTGCTTTCCCACCTGCAAGACTAGATGGCCCATAGATCTCCACAATGGCGATAGTGGGATTGGGATTCTCAATGAGTTCAAGCCTCTCCTCTGATGTGGATGCAACTTCATCATGCTGCAAGAGAGTCCAAAATTCATAACTTTTTGCATCCCTTTGCATCATATTTTTCTCCTTCATATTTGCTGGTGGGGGCTTGTCTTCCACTTCATTGAGAAATTCAAATAATGAATTCAGATCTAATATTTCCTCTTCTTTTGGATCTGATCCAAAATATTCCTTCACCATATTATCATCATTGACAATATCACCATTCTTTGCACTGATTATGTGATCACCAACAAGGAAAATAGGACTGAATTTATCTCCCTCACAATTGGTATTCCTTTTACAGTCCTCAAATGCAAAGGAAGAATTTTTATCCTTACATGGATCAGATGGTTGTAGGTGTACATGGCTGCTACAAAAACCAGAACTTTTATTATCCATGTTATTAACATTACCATCTTTTTGTATGGATAATATGGTAGCCTGCTCTTCCACCAAAATTTCTGCCTCACACCCAAGCAGTGTGGCCTTGTTTTCATCTTCATTATGTGGCTCAAAAGGTGACTGTAAATCTAATTTGTGTACCTCTTTTGGATCTGATCCAAAATATGTATCACCACCCATACATGAGCTAGAACCTTGAGTAGTGATCTGGAGATCATCCACCAAGAAACTTGAATTGCATTCCTCTTCAACCTCTTCTCTTATGCAACCACCTTGTGTTGATTTGTACTTCTCCTCTTGGATCTCTGTCTCCACTTTGTTTCTATTCTTATTCAAGGAACTTAAAGCTACGTCATATTTATTGGTACTCATGTCACAATATTTAGGAGATCTATTTGAAGAAAAAACAAACAAACTCTTAAATCTCGAACATGCCGATGGCTTGGAGGAATCTTCACCTATGGTTATGCTTCTTCTTCTTTTCTCAGAGAGTTGGAACAACTTGGATCCTCTCTGGATAGCTTGCTACTCTTGAAAGAATTCTCATAATCATTCTTGGTCCAGAATCCATACTTGAAATAGATATAACCTCTAAAATAAAGGTTTGCACAAATATTCCTACCCAAATCTAGATAGTCCTCGTAGCAGTGAGACATGTTCTCACATGCTTCAATAATCTCTGCCAAGGTTTTCTTAACCACTGGAGAATACGATCTGATATCTTCCCCTTCTAATGCCCAATAGTTTTCATCATATTCATTTTTTGGTAGGCCTCCATCAACATAGAAGATTTCTTCTTCTTCATATCTTCTGCAGTATTCTTCATACTGCTCATCATAGTCATCCCCATTATATGACATGGCTGCAAATTTCTTCAATGAGAGATTTCTTTCCATAGGATGATCCAAGGAAAGAGCTCCAATACCACTGTAATGTCCCAATTATGGTGTACATACCTGAACACTCTTCAATTCTGTAAATTATGTTAAAATTTCTGAACTTGAATTAATTTACACAATGACTTCTCAGACTCCGCAAATAAGGGGTTTCTTCTAGGAAATTTGTAGGAAAAAGGAGTGAGCAGTGGACAGAAAACAAAGAGATTCCAAACATGGAATTTAATCTCCCCTAACACATTTAGATCTAGTTCCATTTAGGGTTTAGATTCCGCACTGCGGAAACCTACTACCACACTTTTGGGCGGCCAAACCGTGAAACTAAGGAGAGTAGTTCGGTCTGTTTCAACGATGGGATTATGGGAACTTGCATAGGTTTTTTCCAAAATTAATATAACATAAATAAATTATTTATATATTTTACTTATGTTCTGGAAATTTCTAAGAATTTTTGGGTGAATTTGGGTATTTTTGGCAGTTTGGGCCAAGGAGAACCCTGCGTAGAGGAGGATACAAAAAAGAAGTACAAACCAAAATAAAAATGGTTATAGAGTTGTATATGGGAATTTTGGCATATTAGTGACCCATAGGAATTTAAAGAGCTCATATTTAGTTAATAGAAATGGTTTTACATCAATTTTACCAAAACTAGTTATTAAAAGCTAGTAATCTAGCTAGGGTCTAAAACAAATAGTTAAATCATCTCAAATGAATTTTTGTAAAAAATGAGAATTGTAATAGGGGTAAATATCAGTTCATTGAATATGTAAAATCCCTTCAATCACTCCCCAAACTGAGATATTCCTTATAGCACTCATTTTTATTCAATTTCCCCCATACATTGCTAAAATAGGCCTTTTAGGCAAAACTGAAGACAAGAATCTTTATGGGAAGATATGTTTAGAAATTATACATGTAATTTACAGAATATTATGACCCTTAAGAACATAAATTACATCATTTACTTACCATTAAAAGGATGCTCTAAAAACAAGGGGCAGGAGGCCCGGATCATGACTAGCAAGGGCTGTGAGCAAAAGTGAAGCTAGGGATTCATTGTATATGGAACTGAACTTGATGGAGGATGCAAATAAATCTGTAAATCCATCAATTCCTACAATCTATCACTCCAAACCTGCAATGGAAGAAAAGGGTATGGAAGGAGAGGGGAATGGAAGGCTGGGGCTCATCTCCCAGTAGTCTGAGGCACAACACTCAGAAGTAATGCTCACATAATAATTCAGCAATAAAATCAACAACAAAAATGAATCAATGGGCTCAATTTCACCTTTTATAGAATTTTAGATGACATGCTTAGTAAGTTGAAGCCAATGGTGACCTGTGCAAGCAAGTCAACCCCATGGGTGACCTAACCCTAGCCACAAAAGCACTCCCTTTAGGAAATTATGAAAGTAGGACCATGTGAAATTGTTTCCAATTCCAAATCATCCTTCACAATTAGAAACTGCGCCCTCCCTTAGTCAAAATATGCCTCTTTTGAGTTATGACAGCTTTCTACTTTTCTTGGCTCATAAGGAAACTTTTTCTTTCCGTAAAAAACTTTCCTGCTTTTCCCTCTGTTTGCTTTTTACTACTTTTAGGAAACTTCCATTTATTCTCCTATTTTCTTTTGTCATGGACTTTCTTATTTTTACCAAGGAAAGTTGACTAGCTTTCCCCATTGTGCCCTCTTGACATGCGAACCTTAATTCCACATCATTATTGTGCATAATAAATAAAATTGCTGACATAAAATTAAATACATGCCTTAAAACAATTATTAGCAAAATTTATCCTATGAGGAATAAGTAATATCAATTTTGAGCCCCTAGGAACTTAGCATGGTCAACACTTTTTAATGGTCAATTTGAAGGGACATGACAATCCTAACAACATAATAAAGGATATTAAACTAAAAACAAAATTGAAAGAATGGTTCATGAACCAATGCTACAGGAATACCATAATCAACCTAAATCATCATCTCGCGAACGTCTCATTAAGGAATTTAGAGAAATTGGAGGTATTGGTCTCATCTAAATCAACAAGAAATGGAAAGCAATAAAATGCATCTTCTATATCAAAATGTTGTGCTGGTATAAATACAAACAACAAACCATTAAGAATAATGGTCAAGTCCTCTCTAAATCCTAAAATTAATTCAATATGCAATGCTTACATAATGTTCATGGCAATTTTCTGATTATGTGTTTCCCTACAAAATTGTAGAAATTTAGGCCTGCAGTAGATTAATTTCACCCACAACAATTAACAATTGATCATGCAAAATTATCAACAATGGAGACTGAATATGGAGCTGTAACACAAAATTATATTAACTGAGTGTACAATAGCCAACCCTGTAATAACATAGGCTGCTGAATATATAGAATACATGAGCAAATAAAATGCATAAGGAAGCATCCAAATCTAGCATAAAGCCGGCTTACCCAAAATAGGAAAATCCCCCATAGGTGGAAAAAGCTGATCCCAAATCTATCAAGGACCCCACGAATTAGCAAGGGCGCATGGGCAAGCTAAAGAGTGGTCAAATGGTAGATCATACATGCTTTTGCATGGAGGAAAGAGTGGAGGAGGAAGAGGCAACAAAGCTGATTCACCTCACCTAGTCTTGCTTTCCTATGTGCCTTAAAACACTGAAAAAGCAGGCAATAAAGCAGAAAAAGCAGAAGGGCACCTAGGAGGCCAGGAATAAAGCAGATTTGATTCCCAAGGCTTTCCTAAGCACTCCATGAGTCAATAATGGCAAGTTTTACCTCTATGGATTGGCAATTAGCAACTTGCACATGGTGGGACTCATGGACTAGGAAAACAAGACAAAATAAATGAAATAATGTCTAAGTGGGTAAGTACTATGGGTTGATTATTCTAACACCCCCCTTAAGCCTGAATTTATGAGTAATAAATCAAAAATATAGGGCCTAGCAACAAGGATTAGTCACCCTTTACATACTGCAATGTCCATACAACCAAGGAAAGAGGCAAAACCAACTTGGGAAAAATCCTCCCTTAAACATGGACTGTAAAACAAAATTGTAGAATCTTGTCTCCACTCATGCTTTGACAGCATGATCAGCAATCCCCAGTAGTGATTTGAGATTGCTGAAGGTTTTCTCACAAAATTATTTTGTGAAGATGTCAGCTACTTGTTCTGAAGATGAACAGAAGAGTAGGTGAATGGTGCCATCATGCACAAGCTCCCTGATGTAGTGCATGTGAATCTCAATGTGTCTGGTTCTCTGCTTCTGAACTGGATCTTTGTAGATTCGAATGGTACTCTGGTTATCACAGTAGATGGTAGTTGAGTACTCAGGTTCGAAACCACACTCTCCAAGTAAACCCTGCAACCATAAACACTAAGTTGCTGCATTGACAACTCCTCTGTACTCAGCTTCTGTAGATGAGAGTGCAATGGCACTCTGTTTCTTTCTTGACCAGCTGATTGGCCCTTCTGCAAGCATGAATACATAACCTGAAGTGGACTTCCTATCAGTGCTATCACCTGCCCAATCATTGTCAGTAAAACCAATTAACTCAAGGTCAGAATTGGCCTTATATAAAATCCCATGTGTCCTTGTTCCCTGAACAAAGCTAAGGATCCTCTTTGCTGCTTTCCAATGGATCTCATGGGGATGATCCATGAATCTAGAAGCAACACTGACTGCATAACAAAGATCAGGTTGAGTATGTGTCAAATACAATAAAAATCCAATCAACTGTCTATACAAAGTGTTGTTTACCATCGGTGGAGAATCATCTTCCTCCAGCTTTACTCCTGAAAGAAAAGGAGTTTTGCTTGCTTTGCAATATTGCATTCTGAATTTGATTAGAAAATCCAAGGCATATTTGGACTGGTGCACCTTGATTCCAGCTTTGGTTTGAGCAATCTCAAGCCCCAGAAACTGACTTAAGAGCCCCAAATCGGTCATGGAGAAGGCTTGTTTCATAGCTCCTTTTAGGGAAGCAATCTCAGCCTGTGAGCTTCCTGTAATGAGGAGGTCATCAACATATAATACAATGATCATTAATGAACCATTAATTACCTTCAGATAGACATTCGAATCATATTTGCACCGAACAAAATTAAGAGATAGCAAGAAGCTATCTATCTTGGCATACCAAGCCCTGGGGGCTTGCTTTAGCCCATACAATGACTTTCTCAATCTGCACACAAGAGAATGGTCAGTAGAAAAACCTTGGGGCTGCTGCATATATATCTACTTAGTGAGATCACCATTCAGAAAGGCACATTTTACATCCATATGATGTACCTCCCATTGCCTTGATGCTGCAATGGCTAGAGCTAGCCTGATTGAATCCATCTTTGCCACTGGGGTAAAAGTCTCATTGTAATCAATTCCATGAACCTGTGAGTAGAATTTAGCTACCAATCTAGCCTTGTACTTCAGTGGTGAACCATCAGCAGGAAATTTGGTCTTATAGACCCACTTACACTGTACTAGTTTTCTCCCAGGAGGAAGATCCACTAGCTCCCATGTGTTGCTTTTCTGTAGCGAGTTGAACTCCTCATTCAAGGAAGCTTGACATATTGGATATCCTACTTCTTCTTCATATGTTTGAGGATCATACTCCACCATCAAATAGCATGTTTCAGCAAACTCAGGATCCTTCATGCACAGACCACTCTCAAATTGAGATCTAGTCCTCCTTGGGTCATTGGGATCCCCAGCTAACTGTCCTGCTGCATGTAGTGTCTTGGCTGCCCATTTAGGCCTTGTGGGGATGTTTGGGTCTGCAATAAACTCATCTCCATCAGACAAATCAGAATCAGCATGTTCAACAAACTTTTTACTTACTTCTTGAGGTTCAGGTGGTGAAGAGGCTTCACCAATCTCCACTTCTGCAAGGGGTTCTTCTTCAAACTGAACACACCTTTCAATGAAGGCTTTGTTTGTGCTCAAGTTTATCAAATTGTACCCTTTTGAATCTTCATAGTATCCCACAAAAAGACACTCTTGGCTTTGGGGCTGCAAATCCTTCCTCTTCTCTGTCGGGAATCTAGCCCATGCCTTTGAGCCAAAAATCCTGAAATGGGTCACATCTGGCTTGTGCCCACTCCATGCTTCGAAAGGAGTCATGCCATACAACTGTTTGTGAGGCACCCTATTCTGAATATAGGCTGCACAGTTGATAGCTTCAGCCCAGTACTTTGGTGGCAAAGTTTTGGCCTCCATCATGCATGTTTCCATCTCCTTCAGTGATCTGTTCTTCCTCTCTGCAACACCATTTTGCTGTGGTGTGTAGGGGATAGAATGCTGCATCTGAATACCTACATCTGCACAATAGTTAATAAACTCATTCTTGACATACTCACCACCGTTGTCAGATCTGAGTGCTTTGATTTTTCTTCCACACTAGTTTTCAACCAAAGCCTTGAAGACTTTGAATAGGCCAAAAACTTCTGACTTGTGTTTCATGAAGTGAACCCAACAATACCTAGAGACATCATCAATAAAGGTCAATGCATATTTGTCCTGACTCATGGACATATGAGGGAATGGGCCAGCAACATCACTGTGAATCAGCTCGAGGGATGCAGAGGTTCTCTCATGTCTGGCTTTCTCAAATTTGTGCTCTGGGTGTTTTCCTAGGATACAGCCTTGGCATACTCCTTTGGAAAATTTTATCTTGGGCAACCCTATGACCATATCTTTCTCACTAAGATCAGATAAATACTTGTAATTTAAATGGCCAAATCTTTCATGCCATAGCTTGCTAGCTTCATTAGCATGGATAAGAAGAGCAGAGGGGTTTGAGTAAGGCAGGAAGTGTGAAAACATGTATACCTTTTGAGCATGATTCGCTACTCCTTTTGCAATGATTCTTCCACTTGAGATTTCTGTGATCTCAACTTCATCTGGTGAGAATATGAATTTCTTAGGAGACCCAGTGTGGGTCATCTGGTACACTGATAGAAGGTTGGAGGCGAGACCAGGGACATACAGCACATTGTTGAAGTTACCATGATCAATATCTATCCTTCCTTTGCCTTTGATTTCAGTGAGAGAGTCATCTCCCAGTACAATATATGGTCCTTTCGACATATCTAGTGAGGATAAGGCCTCCTTAGTCCAAACCATGTGTCTTGAAGCTCCATAATCTATGATAAAACTGGGTGAGCTTGATGTGCCAGCAACTAGAGCATGAACTCTCTCTCTGTCATCAGAACTTGATACTCCTTCTCTCTTCTTTGAGCCTTCTGGAAGGGAGATGCCATTCTTCTCCAACAGTTGAGTTAACATATCTATCTGCTTTTTCATACAAGAGCTTTCAGTATGATTGCCCTTATTGCAGTATGAGCACTTGTTCATATCACCTTTGTTTTTCTTCTTCTGGGTATTTTTCTTGGGACCTTGTTGATCCTCTAGAGACTGCTTCTTGTCTCTTCCTTTCTCAGGTGGCTTTTTAGCTTTCTTTTTTCTTTTTGAATCCACCCTCGAATCTCCAGCAACCAGAGCTTGGTCTTTGGAAGGTTTGATGGTGCCCATCATCACCAGCTTGTCTTGTTCCTGTGTGAGAGATTCCATGAAATATGCAAGGCTGGGCATCTTCCAGGTTCGAGCTGTGAGTTTTGTGGCATAAAAGGTCGAAAAAAAGACTGATTAATCAGGTCCTAGCTTTGAGAGGATGGCCAATACGAGCTGCTCATCTTTCTTTTCAATACCACACTGTTTCAGCTGCAAAACTAGTGCTTTGAACTTGGAGAAGTATAGATGCAGTGATTCAAAATTATTGGGACTCAGGGAAATCAATTCATTTTCGATTTGGTGTCCCCTTATCTCATCTGTCTTTCCAAAGAGTTCAGAAAGTTTCTCCCATACTTGATCCGGTGAAGTCAATCCATCGAGATGGAAAAGGAGGTCTCGGGAAATACTGAGACATAGAAGGCCATAGGCCTCATCTCTCCGATTGTGCCATTTGATCTTCTCTGCAGCAGCATTGGGCTCTGCTTCTATATCCATAGTCACCCTATAGAGGCCTTTAACTCTCAACAAGATCTCCATCTCTGCTTTCCATTCAAAAAAGTTGAAGGGAGTGAGGATAGTTTTCTGTGAATCCATAGCTTTAGAAAATATGTCCCGGCTGTCAGTAGAAGGCTCCCAATCTTGATGTCTAACCTGAAAAACAATTTTTGGAGGAGAGTAATAACCTACAATGGCTCTGATACCATGTAGAAATTCAGGCCTGCAATAGATTAATTTCACCCACAACAATTAACAATTGATCATGCAAAATTATCAACAATGGAGACTGAATATGGAGCTGTAACACAAAATTATATTAACTGAGTGTACAATAGCCAACCCTGTAATAACATAGGATGCTAAATATATAGAATACATGATCAAATCGAATGCATAAGGAAGCATCCAAATCTAGCATAAAGCAGGCTTACCCAAAATAGGCAAATCCCCCACAGGTGTAAAAAGCTGATCCCAAATCTATCAAGGACCCCACGAATTAGCAAGGGTGCATGGGAAAGCTAAAGAGTGGTAAAATGGCAGCTCATACATGCTTTTTCATGGAGGAAAGAGTGGAGGAGGAAGAGGCAACAAAGCTGATTCACCTCACCTATTCTTGCTTTCCTATGTGCCTTAAAACGCTGAAAAAGCAGGCAATAAAGCAGAAAAAGCAGAAGGGTGCCTAGGAGGCTAGGAATAAAGTAGATTTGATTCCCAAGGATTTCCCAAGCGCTCCATGAGTCAATAATGGCAAGTTTGACCTCTATGGATAGGCAATTAGCAACTTGCACATGGTGGGACTCATGGACTAGGAAAATAAGACAAAATAAATGAAATAATGTCTAAGTGGGTAAGTACTATGGGTTGATTATTCTAACAAAAATATCATCCATCATTATGACTTGTGAAACAATGAAATTGTGTATTAGATGGAAAGAAAAATGCATATAACACAACAACGTGGGCCAAAAGACATACATGGAAAACCCTGTTTAATTGATAAAGCTAAATCTAATGTTGCATCTATAACATTAATCTTATACTGATATAGGAATTTGATTGACTTGATTGCGAATTTTCTCCCATTGATAAATAATGTTTGCATGCTTATATAGGATCCCAAGAAATACCCAATAGACCTAATTCATTCTAAAATTTCGAAGGAAGAAATGGGTGTGAACCAAGAGAAGAGATTTTAATAAATCTAATCCCCAGGGTCAAAACCTACCTCCCATTGTTTCATTTATAATCATGATCAACGAATATTTGAGAAACCAAGGTACTCCTTCAAAAATTTCTTCATTTTATTCCATATATGAAAAAGAGACAACATAAAACCTAATTCCCAACAAATATATCTCATAATTGTGTTTCGCTTTCATGTTCTCATAAAATTCAATTCCTTAGGGTTTGTTTACAAGCCATGAGCCTATAAACCAAAAATCCCATATCTTTTTATATATGGAGGTTATCAAGGAAACTTTTGGGGCGAAATTTAGCGCATGGGATATTTTTAATCCTTTTTTCCAAAAAAAGTTGGCCAATTTACCTTTTTTTCAAAGATGGTTTACCCAAATCCCATGAGATAATTTTTTCTCCCTGTAAAAATTGCCAAATTATACAAAAACTATATAAAGTCCTTAGAAATTTGAATATTTTTTTTTAAATTGCAAACATTTTGTGGTTGCAAATTTAAGAGTTAGTAAGATTCACCAAGTTTTTTATACTTTGAGAAACTTACGGTTCCTTAAAATTTTCCTTTGTATTCACCATTCTAAAAGGAGTTTTCAAGGTATCCCAAGTTTCCTTTGTGCCTTTGTTATCCTCGGTATGATCAATACTATTAGGCTCAACATAAAGAATGGTATATCCAAGAGATTCATCCACCTTAAAAAATACCATGTTATCATTGTCATCAACTTCAACAAAAAGAAGCATCGCCAAGTGCATCCATGGACATTTTTGTTGGGCACTGTTTTTGACCCCTTTTTGCCTCTTAGATAACCTTCATTTCCTTCATAAAACCTCCATTTTGAGTAGAAAGCTTTAAAGTTCATCTATAAACCTTGGTTAAAAAGGTATAATGTCATTTGCTTATTAATAAATTGAGTTTTGTGATTTTTTAGGCATTTTAACTAGGATTTTTACTTAGACTACAGGATGTACTAACTTCCCGCATTTCCTCCAAGGTTGAGTAATTACAGGACAGCTAGGAGGGAAACGGAAGATCAAGAATGGATCCTTAATGTCCACAGATGGATGAATATACAACAGTCAAGTGAAGTGGCATGTGCAGATGTCGAGTCAATTTGAGTCAAAGATGGCCACCTGTTCTGCATTCAACACAAAAGAAGGAACAATGTTGATTTTGTGGAACTCCACGATTCTGAAGATGATCTCGTTAGCTCTTAGCATTAATTAGATGCAGGTTTATAGCAATTACAGTTTGATTTAGAATTTGTATAAATCATTTGCAAGACAATGAGAAAGGGCATCACGATTTTGAAGAGGAACGCACTTGTGCTTCCAAACTGCGTGGTATCTCTGTGTAAAACAATTATGGTGAATGAATACAAAGCTTTAGTTCTGTGAAATATTTTCATTGTGTGTTGGGCAAGACTTTGGAGGGCCCCCATCATTGAACTCTCACACTTTCATGTTGCCGGTAGATCAATTTGATGGTTGCAGCGATTTACTTCTGGTGCTAACTATCTGAATCGTGTTAATGGTATGCATTTTATTGTAATTTCCAGTTTATAAATTGTAGAACAAGTTTAGTCAATTTTTAAATCGATTCTATTGTTGCTATGTTCCTTTCATTTACGGTTTAAATTACAAATTCTGTCACACTGTATATCACTGGCAATATGAGATAAACGCTGTTCTTCATTGGTTAAATGCTGAGAATATCAAATAGTTCAGACCACGACCTCTGTGTATTGTTCACTGCTGTCTATTTGATAGTGAAATGGTAAAAAGACATTTACAAATCATGAACACTATCTTGTAAGAGAAATTGATTGGTAATTGTCTTTCAGCGCTGGTAGAATTTTGCAGTTTGATCCTAGGGTTTATAAATTTGTTGTTTAATTAATTTTTACCTCAGTCTTTTATGCTTTCACAAATCAATTACTGTATGCTTAAAAAGGAAACAATGAAATTACCCTTGTAAGAGGATTTTGTCTCTGTGAGCTGCAGCATCTTAGTTTCTGTCAGTAGATTTAATTACAGATAGCTAAATTCTAAATGAGTCCAGCTTCTCTGTCCTAAACTTGGATGTGTCTCGAAGTTCACAAACCTGGATTGATTTTAAATTCAAGTTCTGATTAACACTGATAGATCAGAGCCCAACATTTTGGCGCCGTTGCCGGGGAGGCACAGTAGAAGCATACTTAGGAACCTTAGTTTTCTGATAAAAATAAAAATTTCAAACAAAAACACAGAGTAGGTTTTACTTTTATGTCAAGACTTAGAGACGAAAAAGGAAGATTTCTTAAAAAACCCCCAAAAACAGCACTAACAGGAGCTTCTTTTCCAAAAGGTTTTATCTCAGCAATTGGTAGTTCCAAAATGTCTGAGGAAGAAATGTCAAAAGGCCCAACTGCTGAACAGAGAAGGGAGTATGAAAGGATGCTAGAGATAGAAAACAAACGCAGACAGGAGAGAAGAGAAGAAGAGAGGAGACATGAAAGAGAAGAAGAAAGAGGACATGAGAGAAATGAAAAGGTAGAAGAAGATCAGGAAGCTACCTTCAAATTTCCTATTTTGGACACTAGTATTATCCTAGGGGAAGATGTAAAGATGAAGAACATTCCACCCTCTGTCTTACCAAAATTTTATGGCTTAACCTCCGAAGATCCTGACTCTTTCCTGTTCGAATTCGACATCTTGTGTTGAACTTATGGGTATGCTGATGATACCCATAAGCTCCGTCTTTTCCCTGCTACCCTTAAGGCAGCTGCCTTGAAGTGGTTTATGGGCCTAGGAGAACACTCTATTACTAGTTGGGATGAAATGAGGAAGATATTTCTTCGGAAATATCAAGCCTATTGCAGATCAAAGGATCTCAAAGATGATATCTTTGGAATGACTCAACAGGAAGATGAGAGTCTAGAGGAATATTTGGAAAGGTTCTCATATAATTTACAAAAATCTAAATACAATTCCTTAACATCAGAGATGATTAGAACAATATTTTTGAAAGGAATAAGAGAAGAGTATTTAGATATTTTAAATGTTATGGGAAAAGGTGATATTTCTTACCTTCCATTTGATGAAATACAAGATTTATGCCAAAAATATTCGAGAGGGAAGGCTAGGACTGGAAAAAGAGACATAATTACCAAAGTAAACAAGTCTGCAAATAGTGGGATTTCTAGGGCTGAACTTGGAAATTTGCTGGAGGATTTCAAAACCGATTTATTGAGTACATTGGGCACACAGGTTGAAGTAGCAAAAACTAAGAAAAGACAAGAACAACAGGACCAGAAAGATCAAGCTTTATCCATCTTTTGTCCTAAGTGTAGAAAGAAGCACCCACTTAAAGCATGTCCTTTAAATGCTATTGAAATTTGTGGTTTATGCACTTTTAATCATAAGACTGATGATTGCCCTAGATTGAAAGAGTTGTAGGCAGCTCGAATGGAGGAGAATCAAAGCATGGAGTCTCTCTACTTCATGGGACAACGAAGACCTTGGCAGCCACGATTCTCAGGTATGTCCCAAGACCCTATGCAACAATTTAATGCAAATTATCAAACTCCTATTCAGAACTCATGGAGTGCACCTATGCCTTGGAAAACTTGGTCTCCTCCCTTAGCCCAATTTGCTCCAAATTGGAGAGGTTATTCCCATGGTAATCAAACATATCAGCAAGCTTATTTGCAGCCATACCAACATCCTTCAGCATATCCCCAATACCAGCAACATCAAGTCCAAAATCCTTCTTATCAAACTCCTCCTTATCAATCCCCATCTTACCAAGTCCCACAACCCAATATGGCTCCTCAATTGGGTCCACCACCTCAACAGCTTCAATTTCCATCCAATCATCCTCCACCTCGGCCTACACAACTACCAGCTCAGCCCATTCCAAATCCAAACAATAAAACAGAAAGACCTATGTACAATGTTGATGATGGAATGGCACTTCCTTATTCAGTTCTTCCATTGCAAAATATTACTTTAAGATCTGGAAAGGCCTTACAAAAAGAATCTCCTGTTATTGTAGAAGAACAAATAGAAAATGAGAAAAAATACAAAAAAAATTAAATACAGAAAAACCTCAATCAGAAAATCAGAGTCAAAAAGGAAAAGCTTTAGTCTCATATGAACCTCCTTTCCCAGAAAGGATGATCAAAGAAAAACCTTCAATTTCCTTACCTAACTTTGATGTTCTGAATGAGTTAAAAGATGCATATGTCAAAATTCCTTTATTGTAGGCTATAAAAGATATTCCAATTTTCACTAAAGCAGTAAAAGAATTATGTCTAAATAAAAGGAAAAAGGATCCATCTAAAATACAAGTGGTAGGCAATCTTGCAGGTCTAATGTCTAACACTATTTTTATTGAGAAATATATGGATCCTGGGATTCCAATGGTTACTATTACTATCAATAATTTTTCAATTCCAAAGACATTGATAGATTTAGGTGCTGCAATTAATGTGATGACACTTGAAACAATGCAATATCTTCGTTTGACGAATCTTAGGCCAACAACAACAGTCTTGGAATTAGCTGATAGGTCTAAGATCACACCTGAAGGAGTATTAGAGGATATCACTATTTCTTTAGACTCTTGGGAGTACCCTGTTGATTTCATAGTACTCCAGCCAAAGTCTAAACTAGGAGGTCATCCATTAATCCTTGGA
>LPNX010228548.1:0-59614 GCA_001517045.1 Pseudotsuga menziesii | reverse complement strand
AAGTAGGGTTTATCTATCCCATTTCCGACAGCCAATGGGTTTCTCCCTTGGTTGTTGTCCCTAAAAAGAATGGTAAATGGCGTATATGTGTGGATTACACGGAATTAAATAAAGCTACATTAAAATATTACTTCCCATTGCCCCTTATTGATCAGGTGTTGGATACCCTAGCTAGCAAAGAGTACTTTTCATTTTTAGATGGTTTCAGTGGTTATAATCAAATCAGTAGTGCAACAGAAGACCAGGATAAAACCACCTTTACATGTCCCTGGGGCATCTATGCCTATAAGGTTTTACCTTTTGGCTTATGTAATGCCCCAGCTACCTTCCAGAGGGCGGTCTTGGCCATCTTTTCCTATTTGATTCATGAGTGTGTTGAGATTTACATGGATGACTTTTCTGTTTATGGAAGTAATTTTGAAGATTCTTTGACAAATCTGGAGAAAATTCTAAAAAGATGTGTTCATTCAAACCTTTCCCTCAGTCATGAAAAATGTTTTATGATGATGACTGAAGGAATAGTCCTAGGACATCACATTTCTGCATCTGGTATAAAAGTTGATCCTGCTAAAATACAAGTAATTGAAAATTTATCTGAACCAACAACTCAAACAGATGCAAGAAGATTTTTAGGGTACGCAGGCTATTATCGTAGATTTATTGCAAATTTCAGTAAAATAGCTCTGCCATTGTTCAAACTGATTTCTAAAGATGTGAATTTTAATTGGGATACTGATTGTCAATCTGCATTTCAGACACTAAAGGAGAAACTCTCAACTGCACCTATTTTAAGAGGACCAAATTGGGCATTACCTTTTCATATTTCTACTGATGCCTCTGCTATGGCCATCGGGGCTTGATTAGGCCAGAAAGAACATACTTTAACTTAGCAATCTACTTTATAAGTAAAAATATGACACCTGCAGAGTTAAACTATACAGTCACAGAAAAGGAAATGTTGGCCGTAGTACATGCTGTAAATAAGTTTCGTCATTACATAACTGGTTATGAGATTTTTGTCCATATAGATCATTCAGCCTTACGGTATCTAATGAACAAGTCTATCACTAATGGTCGAATTACTAGATGGTTATTATTAATGCAGGAATTCAACATCACTGTTCTAGATCGACCAAGACGAGAAAATCAAGTGGCAGACTTCCTGTCTTGTTTACACAATACTGGTGAGATTGTTCCTGTTTTTGATAATTTTCCTGATGAACACCTGTTTGCAATTTCTGTTATCACTCCATGGTATGCTGACATTTCCAATTACTTATCATCAGGCCAATTACCACCATCTATGACCTCTAAAGAAAAGAAAAAGATTATTAAACAAAGTGCTAGGCATACATGGATTAATGGTGATCTCTTTTATACAGGATATGATTTAATTATAAGACGATGTGTACGATAGGATGAAATCTTAGATATTTTAAAAGCATGTCATGATGAACCGTGTGGTGGTCATTTTGCAGATAAGAGGACAGCATACAAAATACTCAATCTGGGGTATTATTGGCCTACTATCTTTAAGGATGCAAAGAGGTATGTTAGAAGTTGTGATACTTGCCAAAGGATGGGCCGGCCAGTCCGGTATGATGAAATGCCTCTTCATCCCCAAGTCCTCATTGAACCATTTGAGAAATGGGCCCTTGACTTCATTGGTCCAATTAATCCACCATCACAAGGGAAGAAGTACATTCTGGTCTGTACGGACTATGTTACTAAATGGGTAGAGGCCAAGCCTTTACCAAGAGCTACGGAGCAAACTATGGTAAATTTTCTGTTTGAAGAGATCTTTGTTAGATTTGGGGTGCCAAAGGAAATTGTAACTGATCAAGGTGCCCAATTTACTTCCAAACTAGTGCAAGAGATAGCATAAAAATATAAGATCAAGCACAGAAAGTCCACTCCTTATCATCCACAAGCCAATGGCCAAGTGGAATCTACAAATAAAACCCTAGAAGGCATCATCGCCAAGACTATTCAGATGCATAGGAAGGATTGGTCAGCAAAGCTTACTGAAGCTTTATGGGCATACCGGATCACTTGGAAAAATAGCACTGGTTTTTCTCCTTACCAGCTTGTCTACGGTAAGCAAGTCCTCCTCCCTATCGAGTTTCAAATTCATACATTTAAGTTGGCAGCAGATTTGGGCATGGATCTTTCTGAGGCTCAGAAAGAAAGATTACTTCAGTTGAACCAGTTAGATGAGATCAGACAGGCTGCTATAGAACACAACACTCTGATCCAACAGCAACAGGCTCAATGGCATGATAAATTTATCAAAAAGAAGCAATTTCATGTTGGTGACTGGGCCTTATTATTTGACTCCAAATTTAAAGATTTCAAGGCTAAATTTACTACTCATTGGCTTGGTCCATATGAGATTGTTGATGTCAATGATAATGGGTCAGTCAAACTTAAAACTATAGATGATGAAGCACATCAATTTGTGGTCAATGGCCACCACCTCAAGCTGTACAACAGACCTATCAATAGGGCAGAATTTATACAACAATTTTCCAAGCAAAAGGAAATACAAGTGTTGGATAAACACATCAGTGTTTTTCCTTCACCTACTCCTTAGCTGTTTTGATACAGTAGCAAACAAAACAAAAATAAAATAAAATAAAAATATAAAATAAAATATAAAAGAGAAAAAAGGAAGTTTAGCTGTGAAAACCAGTTTGCTGGCACAGTATAAACTTGAATTTTCTCTGGAAAACCAGGCTTGCCTGGCCATTGAAAATTCACAAAAACAAAATCTTTTTCCAATTTCCTGTTTTGTTTTACAAATAATGAAGATACTGTTTGACTTGAGGACAAGTCAAAAATTAGGCCTATGAGGGGATAAACTGTTCATGCTTCTTCAAAACCCTCCAAGTCTTTTTCACAAGCAAAGGATTATGATTTTTCATCATCAGCAGGGACCTGATTACCAGCAATTTCATCAGCAGAAGGGACCTGAGTACCAGACCTGATTACCAGCAATACAGGAGATTTTTAAAGGCAGAGGGCCTTGACTTGTGGTAAGGCAGACCTTCAGTGAAAATGAAGGAAATTGAGACAGCAGCAGATAGAAGACATTAGAAGGACAATCAGAATAGAAACCAATTTCACACTGGCAGAAAGCTCATCAAAGGAACATCAAGCAAGTCTGTAAGAATTTATGGTTTTTATGTTTAAAAAGTTTTCAAAATTCTTTTTGTTTTTAAGTGATGACATCTTACCAATTATGCCAAGCTTGACTGCCCATTATTGCCATTATTCTAATAAGTCTTTACCAGCTCCTTATTTACCTTTCATTAATCTCTGCCAGTACCTCACTTAGTCCCTGTCAGCACTTCATTTTTATCTCTGTCAAACACTTCATTTTCTACCTTAGGGGTCAGAATGGTTGCCAGGATCAAACCCAAGGGAAATTTTACATGGTCAACATCTATACTGGACTCTATAGGATCTACGCTGCATTTTACAGAACATACATTGCATTCTACAGGAAGTATACTGCATATTACAGTTTGAGTTTCAATTTGGTTTAAAGGATAAACAAGGTCTCTTTCTCAGCAAAAGTGAAACATGGACATAAAAGACTTTCAAAGGTTTCTTTTGTACATGTATATATTGCATTATACAAAGGTTAAATTGAAGAAGAAAACAGAGTAAAAATACATCTTCAGCACAGTTTTTATGAAAGGAAAAGGTTTATTTTTGAGAGAGAAAAGAAAACTTCTTTTATACAGCATGTTTATTAAACATAGGGCATATGATAAATTGAAGTATATATATTGCCAAATTGTTTACTAAACATTGAGCATATAAAAAGATTGATATGTTTCCTATCCCAAGTAAAATATCAAATGGAAATGCCATACTTTGAAATGATGGAAAGAGAACGTGGAAGATGCCCACGACAACACACAAGTGAAATCAATTTCTGTTTTATATACCACGATTTGGTCATTTTCTTAGAAGCCGAGTCCAATCTTTGCTTCTGCATATGAAATCGATTGAAGGAAATTGAAAGTAAGCTACATGAAGTTTGAAAACATTGTTTGCTGAAGGTAATTGCCAGTGAGAAGGCCGTAAGCTACAGGAAGATTGAAATCGATTGCTGCATAAAGGAATTGACAGAGAAAAGAGACCGTGGGTTATAGAAAATGTGAGATACCATTTGCTGAAGACAATCAACAGGAAGAAGGATTGTAAGCTACAGGAAGTTTGAAGATATCAATTGCTGAAGACAATTGACAGTGGAAAGAGGCTGTAGTTTACAAGAGACATCATTTGCTGAGGATAATTGCGCAGGAAAGAAGACAGCCAGTGAAAGGGGACGCAGTGAATACATCAATCTCTGTGAAAATTGTACAGGAAGAAGTAAAAATTGGTTACATCAGGGAACAAGTAAGCTTAAACCCTTTTTATTTGCTGGATACTCTGTTTTATACCAGCAAACACTTCACAAATTCAGAGTATTGTTGAAAGGAAGATAGAGACAGAATCAAAAATTGAAGATTTCTGTTTAAAATTTAAAATGTCAGCTAGGTTGGAACCAGCAACATTTAATCCAAATGATATCCATGAAAGTTGCTTTGAAATATTTGCAAATAAACAGTGGATCAATTTCTTTGAGAAATTCAATGGGCACAATGAGCAAGCTAGCTTAGCTTTTGCTGAGACCTTCAATGGAGAAAGAGCTAGAATAGGAAACTTGCAAATTAGACTGTCAGAAGACATTCTAGCTCAAGTCACTAGTTTGCCACAGCAGAGTGAAAGGTTTTTCAAAACCAAACAGTTTAAAGAGAAGGTCTGGATGCCATTTTTATGCAGGTTTAGGGCAGGATCAGTCAATTGGAAAAAGGGTATACCAAGAAGTTGGCTAGTCCATCCATGGGATGAGATAGTTTACATCATTCAGAAATTTGTTACATGTGAAGGCAGGTTTAGCATTATTTACCTCTATCATATTAAGCTGCTACAACATCTGAAAGGAGAATGTGAAATCAACATGCCTTACTTCCTGCTTTAGAGCTTGACTAAAATGGCCAAAGCTGTCCAAAGGCGTTCAAGAGATAAGGTAACTAGTCTTTTTCACTGTGGTCTTATTAAAATTATTATCCAGTATGAATTACACAGGCAGAATCTGACTTGGACAGAATTCCTAGCTCATAATCAATTTGAAAATCAAGAAGAGTTGCTTGAAGAAAATGCAAAGGAAGATGAACTATTGATGTTAACCTACCCTGAGGCAACAAGCTCAAAACTGCCTCAGGGGAAAAAGAAGAAGAAAGAGGTATTACTAATAACGGATGAGGAGGATAACTCTGAGGCAACAAGCCCAAAACCGCCTCAGAAAAGGATCCAAACTCGAAGTGTGAAGAAGAAAGAAAAACAGTATCAAAAACATGATCAGCTCTTCACCACTTATCAGAGAAAGTCAAGAAAATACAAGCAAGTTCAGAACCAATCAGCATTGGAGGATGAGGAACATGTACAGACCTTGGGGAGTCCAAGAGAGGATTTAGCAGCTGAAACAGTACAGGATATTTCATATCCTGATGAGATAATCAGGCAAACCAAGAAGATTAACCTCTTTTTTGACCAGCAGGAAAAAGAAAAAGGAAAGCAGTTAAAACAGGAATTACCCAAAGGTTCAAGTTCTTTCTTCTTAGACCAGCAGGCTATGGACGAGGAAAAAGAGCATTCAGCACAAGAGCATGGAGAATTGGGTGTAGATGCAACTTCTGAGCAGCTTCCAATAAAGATGAAGAAAAAGAAAGCTTCCAAAAACAGTAAGGAGATCAAGAGACTGAAACTTGAGCTAAAAGAACTTGAACAAAAGAATGAGAAATTAAGGGAAGTTAATTGGAAGCTAAAGGTTCAGAGAACACGTATCACTAAGCAAGCCTATATATGGTACAAGCAAAGGAAAGTTTACAAGGCTAAGTATGAAAGGTTGAAGATTCTCTATGCATCTCGGGCATCAACAGATGCCTCATCACAGACTGAAGACTAAAGGCAGGATAATCAGCAGTAAATTTTGGTTTTGAACAGGGTCAAAGTTTTTGGCATGAGGACATGCTACAGTTTCCTCTTGGGGGAGATGTTGGGCACTGTTTTTGACCCCTTTTTGCCTCTTAGATAACCTTCATTTCCTTCATAAAACCTCTATTTTGAGTAGAAAGATTTAAAGTTCATCTATAAACCTTGGTTAAAAAGGTATAATGTCATTTTCTTATTAATAAATTGAGTTTTGTGATTTTTTAGGCATTTTAACTAGGATTTTTACTTAGACTACAGGATGTACTAACTTCCCGCATTTCCTCCAAGGTTGAGTAATTACAGGACAGCTAGGAGGGAAACGGAAGATCAAGAATGGATCCTTAATGTCCACAGATGGATGAATATACAATAGTCAAGTGAAGTGGCCTGTGCAGATGTCGAGTCAATTTGAGTCAAAGATGGCCACCTGTTCTGCATTCAACACAAAAGAAGGAACAATGCTGATTTTGTGGAACTCCACGATTTTGAAGATGATCTCGTTAGCTCTTAGCATTAATTAGATGCAGGTTTATAGCAATATGAAAACATTGAAATGAATAATGTTCAAATGAGTAATAAAGAATGCACCATAATGCATTTGGTAGGGAATCCACTTACGATTTTGTCATCGACATTATCCATTGCAAAATTCAATTTCACCAATGAATAGGGATTAGGGAAAATAACAATCCAACCACACAATCCTGAATAATGTAAGTGACATAGCGTAAGTCAATCATGCTACAATGAAGTGTACTAGCATACCCCCAAAGCGGGGGAAATGAAACACTGAAGAGAACTTTCATATGTTTTAAAAAAAGAGAGAAAATTGTGTGTAGATAATATAAGTTTATGAAATGAAAGAAAATATACGAAAATAAGTGAAAATAAGTTACATCAAACTTCTAATTGGCCACATAAGTGAAAATAAGTTTCCTCCAAAATACTTTTGTACATAAATTTTTTAAATTTGAAAACTTTCGTTGAATAAGTCAATGTTTTTGCCTAAATCCTTTGAATGCCAATGGAATATTACAAAGCAGAAAATTCCAAAAATATAGAGGGCATAGTTATAGGAGCTTTCAAAGTCTACCTTTCAAACTGATACCTGGCCTGGACATTGAAAGACTATACCTTTGAAATTGAAACTTGGACTATGCAAGACATCAATATTTCTGCACATAATAATTTGTACAAGCGACCATTTCCCTGGGTCCTCTTCTAATCTCATGTATTTAAGATCATTGAATGGCCAAATAAGGTTCACACATGAAGAAAATATTTTGTTTCAAGTTTTTAATATCCCAAGTCAATATCCATATTGAATATCGATAGTATATAGTCAGTGTGTCCATTAGTAGTTTCTTGTTGCTTAATTTTCATGACCTAATGGATGCAAAAGAATTCTCAATCAATGCAGATGGAACTGAAATCTTGTCAAGGTAATCATCTGTTGTCATGTCTTCTTTGAGAGAATCCATGGTTATGAGAGGCTCATCACAGTCATCTGAAACAAGAACAGCAACACCACCAGTGTTTTGTGCATTACATACCTTCAATGCAAATTAGCACTCTACATCACAATCAAGAATCAAATCGGAAATTTTGGTCAGCAAATCAGAGGCCTTACAAGCACCCAATAAGAAACTAAGAACACTTTACAACACAAGTCATTCAATAACTGTCGAGGAGGAGAACAAATCATAACTAATGATTCACAAGGCCACATGTGAGAATACGAGTAGAGAATAGTAAAGTTTATTCGGATTGAAATCATTTCATATCAAACATTCAAAAAATACTTACACCAATTGATAATCAATTGGATTCTAAAATTTTTACCTATCCAACCAATTGTTTTTCCACTATTTTCCTAGTAAGAAGCTCAAATATTGAATTGTGGTCTTCTTAGATATATTCTTCCACTAATTTCCTAATTGCCTATATGCCTTTTGGTCTCATTGTTGTTTCTAATATGAGATAATATTCCATACATATATGATATTTGCAGTTTGAAGGTTCAAGTGAAAAAAACCCACATCCATGATCTACCAGAACAAAAAGGGGTTTTGTTGGAGATTTCTTGAAGGAGACATCCAATTTCTCAAAGGATTTGGGGCCATCTTTTCCTTTCTCTGCATACACCAACTTGACCAATCATAGTCCCTCCATAATATGGAACTCCAAAACTCCCAATAGCACCGTACCTCTTCCCTTTCTATGATTCATAGCTAGTACACTTATACTATTCTTCTCAACCAGAAAATGAACTAATACACTACTACTCATTAGGAATAATACAACAACATAAAAACTGACTGCCCCTTTACCAATATTGTCTCCTTCCATTATCAATCCTTGTTTTGAGCCTTTGACTTCCTTAAATTATTGATGTCCTCAAAACCAACCTCATATAGATAACACACAACAATCAAGAAATAAGAATTATGATATAATAGTACTGCACTGAGATAGAAATAGAGGATTTCCAAATCTCTGAAATGATGAATTTCATTTAAATAATGAATTGGGCGTGTATGAATTCTTAAAAGAACATGAAATTGCTTGAACCCATCCAAGGAAAAATATCTCTAATCAAGCATTAAGTCAAAACAATAGATTCAAGATTGCATGAAATTATTTAGAATCAATAGCTTGAAGATTGCATGAAATTCTTCATAATTGCTTGAGGAAACATTAATATTAATATTAGACAAGCACATGCCTTACGAAAACTGATGTTAGGAATAACCAAAACTATTAAGAATAAAGAAGCAAAATACCATCTCTGTTGAAAGTGTAGCTTTAAGGACACACATACCATGAAATCGACATGTTTCCCACATGCATAACCATGGAAAATTAATAAAAAAACACTCAAAAAATTCATTTTCAAAAGTTCCCCAATTATATTCTTAATGATCATTCCATGTGCTATAAAATATTTTCTTCTGGGATGTTTTGAAGAGAGGCTTCTTATAATGAATAGAGAGGGTGTTTATGCAATTGGAATCTCTCTATATCATTATTATTTCCTGTGAATTGATGAAAAAGTGTCTAGAGACTCTTCTGCGTGATGGGAATTTAAGCGGTGGACAAGGGGAAGCTCCTCATAGGAAGATGACGAAATCCAGAGGAGGGAAGTCCCCTTAATAACACCTTCGTTGTAATTAAAAACTTAGTCATATATGCTTTCTCTATTTACAGAGTTTAAACAGAATATTTTACTCCAAAAAAGTATCTAGAACATATTCAAATTGCATATGCATTCTACATTTAGTCCAATTGGCCATTGCAAATTATGACCTAGAATGTGAAGTCACACATACAACTAAAAATAAAACCCATCACACAATACCTAGATGATATAGAGAGATTTCAATATTGGAGTGAATTTCTGACAAGGAACACACGACTGAGCTATGAAATACAATCCAATAGTCTTCCCTATCAATTCATAGATACCAACATGTTTTCCTCCATGCCCAATTACATAATCACACACACCAGTCACAAGAAGCTTCTCTAAAGTCTGAGATGTTCACCTGACTTCCTCCTTGTATTCCAGTTTTTCCAATCTCTTAATCTTTTAGGACTATATGGCAAAGGTTGGATTCCATATTTATAAATGAGCTCTACACACTATGTCTGCATCGTTTTCCCCTTCATGTCCATCATGATAAGACATGGGATTCCCTCTACCTCAAATCTCTGATTCAACATATTCTTTGTCTTTAAATCCTCGTAAGAAACAACAAGCTAAGGAATAGTTCTATGATAATTCTCAAAACAAATCTGATCCTCATCACTGGAAATGAACACAATATCGAGATATGCTCCCTATTCCTTCAATCATTTGTAAATGTCACCCAACATAGCAGTAAAAGTATGACATTGATGATAAAAATATTTCAATCATTGTTTTTTTGGTTATTAGCTTTATTAAATTGCACTAACATTAGTTAAAGACTAGTTGTCTCAAGTTGTGAAACTTCAGTATCTAATAGACATATCAATAAAATCTATTTTATTCAATCATTTGCAATTAAGATGTGTATATGATGAAGCTGAAACTTTTATCAAATTTCCTTATAGGTGTAGTCTAACATCAATTGTCAAAAAGAAACCAAGTTCCTACTGAGGATCAAATCAATAATGAAATGGTTTTCTATAAGAAGGATACACAAAGTAACAAATTTTAGGAATATTGGTAATGTGTAGATAGGACAACCTGAAGATGGAGTATAAGCTACATGGGTAAGACAAACCTATAAACATTGGACTAGTGTATCTTTCCATGATTTCTAAGATATATCTATGTTTTCTTGCTAGAAGATGATCATTGAGAATTCATTTCCAAACTATAGGAGCTAACATTTAACATCATATACATTAGCTCACTTTTTACAAAATTCTCTCCAAATCAACCAGAAAAGGCCTTTTGGATATGGATATACATTCTTATGGAAATTTAATGGCTCGAATTTCATTTTCAAATTATAGTCTGATGCTTAACAATAGATACATTATCTCAATATTCTTGGCCAAATAAGAACAAATTCATTCTGAAGTAACAAGAAAATAGGATTTATTTATTGGCCTCCAATCGTTTTCATCAACTTCATTGTGAGGCCTATGATTACAAAATGTACAAGCTAAATGTTTACATGCAAGGTACAACATATTAATTTATCTTGAAAACATTTTCAAATGAACATCTCATAATTGTACCGAATACACTACATTCCTGAACTAATTTAAATAAAAGGTCCACCAAAATATTATATCTAGAACCTGGTGAATCTCCAAGTTCTTTGCCCCAGAGTCCCTATTGAACAACCTACTTTCACTTAAAATTTCTAGAGGAAGCATATCCTTTGGTCATACTAATGAAGCCTTCAATCTCTTAGACAAAACACAATTTGAGCATATACAAAGTTTACTCTGATAAAATCAGTTTTTAAAAAATTTAAGAGGAAAACGATATGAATCGTAGCTTCTGTGTGACAAGAGTGTTATGACATATAAATAGTAGCAAAAATTTCAATTATATTAGAAAGAAAAAAGGGTTTCAGACTAACAGAAGAAAGATGAAGAACAGATGAAAAATAAACAAAATTAATGGTATCCCACTTGAACTTTGACCGTATGGAACATAGAGATGTCTGTTGCAATTTTGAAAATTAGGAGGAAAATATTACAACATCAAAAGAAAAAATGAACATTCACGATCTTTAAGGGTCTATTGGCTGGTTTAGAAAGTGCAATAAATAACCTGCATTCAACATTCCCTCAAAATAATTTATTTTGCCGTCACCTTCCCTGAGGATTCACCAACTATGAGAAGATTGCACTTGTTGTTGCATCTTCTGAATATGGATCGCTTCCTCTAGCCCTATCAACTATACTGTTATCAAAAGTCTTTGTTTGGGTGAAGTGAAGGGGAAGTTGTGCAATGTGATTAGGATATGAATATTGCTTAGGATATTGGCATACACACTCTATTATATATTTTATATACAGAAAGAATTAAAGAAAGCAAGTTTAGTAAGGAGCAAGCAATCAAGTAATGATAGATTTTATTTCTCAATATAGCTGCTTTAACTTCGTTTTGCTATGATTTCAGTAACTCAAGATGGATGGATGGATTGGTATTGGTGCAAGTAGACTACTGGTAGGAAAAATATAAGAATATAAGGTCCTCTCTTGATTTTAATACTCTTCAGATCTGTTTCTTCTAGTTTGACAAGCTAGAGTTGCATATCAGATCTAAGTTTAAAAGGATTTGTGTTGATGTCCATATTCATTTCACCAATACACTATATAGATGATTTAATGCAAAAGAAAAAAAATACAGTCTCACTCACTAAGAGTTCATGCATCACATCCACCCAATCTAGGCTATAGTATGCCCCTTGTTGCAGAATAAATGCAGACTAGGAATTCAACAAGATTCGAAAGAACCCAAATAAACTTATAGAGATGCATAGATACATATTTATACAAACTTACCTCTTTCCCATCCACTATTATGAGAAAATACCAGTCCCACATCGTCAAAATATATTGCAACTGCACCCTCCCGTTGGAGTTATTCAATTCTTTCTTGAGTGAATGGATAGGTCTTAGTGCCCCCATTTCTCCAGCATCTTCAATCCATATATAGTATGTAGATTTCCGTCGATATCCACAAACTCCAAGCTAAAAATGCCAGACCTATAACTATGTAGGACCTCCAAACAAGCTTTCACTGGATCAAGGGAAATAACAAACCAATGTTGGGGATCCAATCCTTGGGAAAAATTCCCAGTTCCCCCTGGAAGCACTAAAAGCACTCAACACCACATTCCCCTCACCTTCACTCTGTGCTACTCTGCCAAAGTCGGCGATGACAAAATTGAAGACCATGATGCCAATCGCAGGTAGTTTGACATGTTTTGGAGCCCACAATGGATTTTTAGTTTTTTTTAAATGTTTTTCCACCCACAGATAGAGTTTTAATTTTTTGAAAACGTTTTGAAATTAGTGTAAAATGATTTTTTTTCAAATTTTAATCTCACACGAAGAAGAGATGGCTAAAAAAGGTGAGTACTAAATGACACATGGATGGAAAATTTCAGTTATCAAATTTGAAGGGTGGTCTTAATTTCAAATAGAAGGGAATTTATTCGGGGAGCTCTTAAAAAATGAAGGGGAATATAAATAATTTTACTTCAATAGTTAACTATAAATTAACTAAACCCTTTAAAAAAAGTGCAAAAAAAAAAAAAAAAAAATTTAAACAATTGAGCACCCATTAATATTTACATGAAAAAATGATATCTTTTCAATAAAACTTATTTTGAACACATTATTTTGTCATATATGTATCATTAATTTTATAGTTCAGTAACATAAAAACTATTTTATAGCATTTTTTCGAGTTGGAGGATACATCATTAAATAGAAAAAAACTACTTAGACTATGCGATAACCATATTGGGGCATCTGTGTGATCTTGTGCATAGTAAAAGACTTTGTAACTAGATATAGTCTTAAAGAAAAACTAGAAATATGAGAGAATTACTTACTGATAAGTATGTACAAAATGAAGCCACTAAGAAAAACAAGACTATAATAAACCTACAACTTGACAGAGGGAAACCTAGAAAAACTTAATTCAAAACGAAGAGAGGGAAACAATCAAGATTGAGAGATGTTAGAATGATGGGGATTTGGAACCTAAGAAAAAATAATTCACAACTAACAAACAATAAAAAAAAAATCCTACATACCAAGCAAGTTAGCAATGCTAGCATAACCGAGGTTGGGGCATCAAATTTTGTTGTTCAACACTTGTCATGAAAGCATGTATGTATGGGATGGAGGGGAAATAAAATCAAGCCTAAGTCAACTAAAGCCTTGTAATTCACTCCATGTCTGATTCTGAACAATATGCCTTTTAAATTGAACCAAAATACCAAAAGAATTTTATGAATGGATAGAATTGAGAAAGTTCTAGGTGTGAGTAATTAAGGGCTCGATGCTCTAAAATTTGTTGTGTTTTGTACCAGTCCACAATTCAGTGAATCAACAGTCATGGGTAGGAAATTAAGTTATTTAATGAAAACAATTAATTTGTATATCTCTATATCAAAATTGTTTTCCATGTTGTTGCAGGCCACTACCCTCATTATTGTCTTACCAAAAGGCATGATAATGAAGAAGAATACTTAAATTATGGACTTCACCTTGAAAGAATTCCTTGCAATCACATTGGTAAGGAGTGATAAGAAGATGAAAACAACCCAACATATCAAATCTCAGTTGATATTTGTCTCTTATTTTTTTGTGTCTTAACACATTTGATATTTTATGGTTGTCTCCGCGACCTAACCCAATTGATATTATAAGGAAAGGATGTGCATGCATAATAATCCTTAGTTATGGCTATGAGATGAGGATTTAAAGAGAAGAGGATGTAAAGACATGTACTTTTTATATGTATTTTGGTGGATACCGTTGAGGACAAATGTTGTGAGAAACCACAAATGTTTGGAAAGACGGAGGGAGATTACATCATAATCATGCCACCTTAAAATTGAATACTATTATTGAGCCAACAATTGTTTTTTTAATTTTATTAATAACCATTATGCAAGTGCTTTGGTCCAAATTTTTTTTCTAACTTATTGTTTTTCCATGTCGTGTGCCCAATGACACCTCTCTATAGCAATGCATAACTTGACCCCTGCACAAGTTGTGATCCTAGGTACATGCCATTATTTGCATTTGCATGACATCGAGTGTTGTTTATACTTATCATGAGTCTGTGACATTCATGCCTAAATGAATTCTTGTAGAGGAGGACTCCTAAAACCAACCTTTTGAATTTCATTTTGATGAAAAAAAAGTGAACATTGGTAGCAAGGTTCACATAGTTAGTAAGAAAAAAAATTGAGCTCGTTTCGAGCCTAGTAGTAGACTAGTATTTGTTCTTTGTTGCTATAAACATAGTCGTTGACACATTTTCACACTTTAGATTGCAGCCCCAAGTGACTCGGGAGTTAGAGTCACATCTCGATGGCAATTTCCTTGTAGTCATCAGGAATTACTGGTCATCTTGCACAACTAAGCATTTGAGTGCATGCCATGAGTGAGTGACTAATTATTATTTATCATATTTCCAATATTTTGAGTTCTAGAGTTGAAATTTATAGCATAGGAATGTCAACATATTGAGAATTTATATGCATGGGTAATTTTAAATTTCCCTTCTTTTAAAATGCTGATATAAATTATGCCCTTTTTAATTGGAAGGGTAATGTTCGGATTTTAATTTTATTTTGAAGGGAAATTTTAAATTTACACTTCTAGGAAGGGCTAGAACCCTTTGGAAGTTTTGGGAAGGGTTCAATTTTGAACGCTGGATGGAATGCGCATATTTTATTTTTTATTTTTTTGAATTTAATGTAAAATGAATTTTTTTCAAATTTTAAGCTAAGGTGAAGAGATGGCTAAAAAGAGTTAGTACTAAACCACACATGGATGGAATGCATGAAATGTAAATTAAAATATTATCATGGGTATTTTTCTGAGGATATGAATCAAATAGATTATTTGGATTATCTTAGACACTAAATGTAAAAAAAAAAATCACTTGTTATAGCTTATTTGTATAAGAATTTAAGGAAAATTGTTTCTATAACTTTCCATCTCCTAGTATGATACACCATAATATGGATTTGTAAGTTTAATCATTTGTGTAAAACAATGATAAATAGATTTATAACTCTCAAGAGAAATGAAAACTCTTTCTTAAAGCTCATCAATTGCCATGCATAAAGATTTAAGGGGGTGAGAAATTATATTGAAAGTAAACTTATAGTGATGTTTCCATAGAAAATGAACTACAAACAATTGTACTATTTTCCTAGGAATCACAACGGTGGCCCTTAAATGAATAACCAATAATAATGGAATTTCATGAGATGAACATCTTATTTAGGAAACGCATATGGCCTTAGACCCTACGCGGCCTTAAAGTGCGTGGTCCAAAGTTACCACACATACTTATAAAGATAATTTTTGGCATACATGTGTTGCATGGTCACCATTACAAGTTTTCATGCATCAAGGATGGATATTTATGGCTTAAACATGGTTAAAGGAGAAACATCGATTTCTTAGGGTCTAAAAATGAATTTTAGTGCTCATGGACCATGCACTTTGTATGAAACCACCATGAAATCCTTGTAAAGAGAATTTTTGGCTTGCATGTATTGGATGTGCCTCATTGTAATGAAGATGATTATTGAGGCCCTAGATATCATATGTCTTAAAAGAGAGTTTTGTGACACATGGACCATGCACATGGTTTGAAACTACCACAAGGCGTGTAAAGGGAATCTTTGGTCTTAAAATATGTGCTTATTACAACTCCAATCGTGCTTTTAGTCTATGCCCTAAATATGATATCAGAAAAGAGATAATGAAATTAGCAAGCTATGGACTTGATCTCTTAAAGAGGTATGTCAAGTATGGCTAGGATTCCTAGAAGGTTTTAACTCAGGTATGTACTTCTTAGGTGAGTAAGGAGACTATTTAACTCTTTATGTGTTTAGATATTGACTTGATATTTAATAATCATGGGTTTGCATGATCAAGATACCTTATAGTTTGATCATTTTACTATGTAAAGGGTTTTGTGATTCATTGATGAATGTGATATGAGTTTGCAAGTAAAAATTGTTTAGAGTTCATCCATGTATGAAATTAGCATGACCTCATATGTTAAATTTCTCATATCTAGGGTTATGATTTAACCTAGATTGTGTTAATGAATGTGTGATACTGCATGAGGATTATATGACGATAATTCCATTGCACACTTTAGAAGTACATGTCCAATATTATGACTATATCAGGATGATCAATGTGACTTTTGCATAAGGGAAAATATAAAAAGGGAGGAATTTCTATGCCAATTTGTTTTTATTCTTTGTATTGTCATGAAATGTTGCATATACGTGATTGATATGATCTTGATGGAATATAAATAATATATGGATGGATTCTAATACTATGCCATTATATAAAATTGATATTGTTTATTGTTGACTATCAAACTAAATTTAACTTGTAGGAAATATCCATAGGAGGAGCCTTGATGTGACTTGCTCTGATGACAAGTAATGAAGTATGCATATTTTGTTTATTTTTAGAGGGAGATGAGTGCTGAGGTATAGAGGGAATAAGAGGATTTACATAATGTAGTATCATTTATCCTAGATATTCATCCTCCTAAGTGTCAGCATAGATTCAACAAAAGAGAATCTACTAGACATTTGTTATTGATGGATTGTTCCTTACTAGATTGGAACAAATGGTAAGTTCATAGATGAAGAGGGAGAAAATTGTTCTCCTCAAACCCCAGCATAATGGGATTACAAATTAAGTATATGATCTCCCATGAGATATTTATTCAGAGATCCTCCCAATGATATAGAAGTGAGCCAAGTCTTTAAGTCGTCCCTTTAAGATGATTAGCAAAGGGAGGAGGACAAGCATTGTTCAGTCGATCTCTTTAAGAAGCCTATTGTTAGGCTTCAAGGTTTCTCTAGTTTGATATCTTTGATAAGCCATGTCATTGAAATATAATCCTCCACTTATAAGAAGGAACCCAAACAACAAGTTTGGAAAGATGTTATGAACTCCAGTTAATAATGACATGTTGAAAGTGGTTCTCGTCTAACCTTATATTTGGCATTGGAAATAGGTTGATTCCATGAGTTCAAAATCCTAGTAAGCTAAGAGAAAAAACAATATACATGAGGAATCCCATCTCTAAGGCTCCATTGGGAGTTCATTTCCCTTGTCTTAGAACATGTTTTTGAACACATGTTCCTAAGCAATGGGTATATGCCTGTCCCCGATCGAAGGAGGTGTGCCTAATTCGAAGTTCACAAGAGGTAAGTGTTTTCAATGTTTTGAATTTTTGTTTTATGTTTCCATTTTTTATTTATTTATTATTATTATTATTATTGTGTGTGTGTGTGTGTGTGTGTGTGTGTGAAAATACATATGTGGTTTTCTTAGGTTTTGGTTTGTCCATTATATCGCATATTTTGTGTTCTCTCTTAGACCACGGTTTAAGGATGGAATATAGGGTACCTATTAGGACATAAAATTTATCAATGGGTTTTATAGGAAATGTGCGAGGCTCCAAATCATCATGCATATACTTCATAAGATATTTTTTCCTACAAGTGTGATTTGGTGGAAATGTCAAGGTTGATAAAACTAAGCATGATACTTGGCGATCATTCAATAGGTATAGGTTTAAATTGAAGGTATTGGGCCATAAAATTTTCCACTAATACTCATGGACAATGCATGGGATATTTAACCACCACACAAACCTAGAAAAGAATATGTGGTCCCACTCCCACCCCACCTTATCCACTAACTTTTTCCATGTTGTTCTTATCCATATGTGCTTATCCACCCAATTAAATTTCCAAACATATTTGGAATATGGATATTAATGTGAATTAATTTTCTTTGTAACCCACACCATTGTCCTTGTGTCTTTATTCTTAAGATGAATAAAGAAAACAAAAAATCCGGAGCCCATGTTGACAACCAATTCAATTATTATTATGAGAGAAGAATATTGTAGACCAGGTAAGTTTCAAAAGAGGTTAAAAAAAACATAAACATAAACATCATAATAATGTGCTTCTCTAAGTGTCAAAGAAATTGTGCTTACCCTTTCTTTTTCCTTGACCTTTGCTACTTCCATTTCCTTTTCCTATGCCTCTCCTTGAACTTCCCCCATTATTATTCTTGATAGAATAATTTGGTCCATATACAATGGTTCCATCACCACCATCATTTACCATTGTAGTTGAAGGACACTCTTGCTCAAGGTTACTACCTGGAGAAAATTGTACAGGATTTACCCTAACATTGAGTCTCACTCTTCTCCTAACAATTTTTGTAACGAAAGAACTGGTGGGAGTCCCAATATCTCCACCTCCATTTCAGTGAATGCTAACTATTTTGAAATTCGTAGATGTATTTTTATCCTTAGAATGTGGAGATGTTGTGGTTTCCTCTACAACCGAAGACACTCCTACATCCCGTGAGATGATATTTTCCATAGCACACATCAAAGATATCCGATAAAGTCTATCTAAGCATGTCTCCCTGTCATCATGTTTTATTGATTATTCCTTTGTGATTTCTAAACTCCTTTGACATCAATTGACAATCCACGTAATGGATCCTTTGTATTTTACTAAGTTCATCTTGCTACCATGTATATTGGTTATTCCTTTATTATTCTTGAACTCTTTTGACATTAATGACAACTATATTCTCAACAATCTCTAAATTCTTTTGTGATTAACTTAAAGTGCCAAGTAAAAGTAACTCTAGAAGAGTACGTAGAGACAATATTAGATATGCAATGTGTGTGCATTTGATGTGTGTGTCCATGCGAATGACCATATTCTAGTATTATAAGTTGGGCATTTACCTCGATTTTTTCAATTACTCTTTTACTATGTAAAATAAATACCGTGGGAATCAAACATTGGTCAATAGTGTTGTGTAATGCTAGAATATTTGATACGGGCCATAAAACTTGAGCAACTAATTTTTTTTTTCCTTGAGAGATGTCTGCTTGTAAGGTCATAGGTGTAAAAACATTTGATCCACTTATTAAAAGTAACACTATGAGCATTATTGAAATTCTTGTTTCTTGATTCCGTTTTAAACGAAGAGAAAAAAGTCCTTAAGAGTACAAAGAAAGTTATATTTTGTGTTAAGATTGATATCCACTTCTTGTTCCTTGGATTTTCTTGGTAAAAATGAGTGTATGGATGGGGATATTGTCCAAAAAATCCTTGTAGAATAACATTTTGGTAGCACCATAATAGGTGCTATTGTACTACCTTTTTGCAAGGGGTGTGTAGGCGGGTGGAAGGGTTGAGGGTAGGGGAATTACTAAACCCAATGGCCATACCACTTAATGTAAAAAAAAATGGTTAACAATATTTTTATGGTCAATACCTCACAACCTCTATTAATTGTTATTAACTCCAATATCTCGAATCTTGAAGTATCTAGAAGTATTATACATGCATCATGATTGTGGACATCGACGTTGTCATAATCATCATCATGAATGCCATATGGTACATCAACATCATATTGATCATCATCAGCAGCAGCATTAAGTACATCATCAATAAAATCATCGTCATCATTGTCATTATGGTCACTCATATGCCATTAGTGTTCTTAATCACTCATCGACATTAGGATTAATGTCATGTAATTGTTAAGGTCATTTAGATGTTGTTACAGTCATTTTGATTATAATAGGATTTTTTAGATGCCATTATAATCAAATAGGATCTATAAGTGATACCACATGCATAATCATCATTGACATCCACATCGTCGTCATCATCATATAATAAATCAACATCATCGCCATCGTCATAGTCACCATCAATATAATTGCGATAATAATAAGCAAGGAGCCCTACTACCTCACAAGAATGGATGATATAGTCTTACACTTATTAAATCATATCCATACGCTCCATCATAATTATCATAATGCATCATCGTCATGTTGTTAGGACCAATCAGATGAAATTAGGGTCTATTAAATGTTGTTTGGGACACCCAAATGCCATTAGAGCAATTTAGGTTACATTAAGGTAATTTACCCCTCATTAGGATTAATCAAGATCTAAAAGTGCCATGATTGCGATCATTTATGTGCCACTATGATAAATAAAGATCCAAAATTACTATCACATGAATCGTGATGATTGACATTGACATTGGAATTGATATATCTGACATTATGTCAGATGTTTTCCAAACACAATTCCTAGCTCTAAACCTAGTGCAATTCCTAGCATAGTTCCTTTCAAAATTTATGGCATTATTCCAAGCACCATACTTGGATCTATACCTGGCACTATGTTGGATGTTTTCTAGCACAATTCCTGGATCTATAATTGGCACTATGTTCGACATTTTTCTTGCCAACATTCATGGCACAATTCCTATTGATAACCCTAGATTAATATATGGTGTTATGGTATTCATAACATTTTTTTGGAGGCTATTCATGGAATTATATGGGATTTTTTTGGATGCTAATTAGTATGTTAATTTGGATTCTAATTGGGATGATAATTATGATGATAATTGGGACACTAATTGGGACGTTAATTGGGATACTAATTAGAGTCAACATTTAAAAAGGGATGCTAATTGGGGCGCTAATTGGGACGCTAATTGGGATGTTAATTAACATCCAAAATAGCACCAAATTTTAAAAATGGACGCAAATAACACCATTGAAAGAGTTGTCCCATGTAAAAGCATCCACTTTGTCCAAAAAATGATGAAAAATACACAAAGTGATAATGGATGCTATAAGGAAGCTAAAACAAATGCTAATCACAGGGTTTTGTTGTAGTGAAAGCATCCCATATCCTATGAAATTCAAAAATGGTAGACTCATGAAAGGATATATTTAGCGTGTGACAAAGATATGCTATCCATCTTGCATGCGCTAGTCAAGTTTAGATAATATCCAGTGGGAAGTAAATTCATCATAAAAATTGATCATAACAACTTGAGACACTTCCTCTCCGAAAAGGAGTTGAATGATAGGAAATAGAAATGGGCGAGTAAGATCCAAGAATTTTACTTTGACATTTAGTACAAGGAGGGTAAGATGAATGTTGTATCCGATTCCCTCTCTATAAAACTAGTACTAGCTTTGATGATTGGAAATCACAATTAGGAGTTGAATATGTCAAGAATAAGTTTTCTCATGATTTATTTGATGGAATAATTCATGATGATACCGTCAAGGTCCTTAATGATATCATTTATCATAACTATAGAATATTTTTAGTTCCATAATCATCACTGAAGAAGAATATCCCAGAATATTCCCATGATGCACCCCTATCTCGACATTCGGGGTTTGTGAAGACATACAAGAAGGTGAGGGAAACATTTTCTTGGAAGGGATTAAATAAATAACTGATGGAGTATGTAAGAAAATGTGAATCATTTCAACAAAACAAATTAGAACATACACATCCAGAATATTTCCTACAACCCCTTCCTATTCCAAAGTAGAAATGGGAAAGTGTGTCAATGATTTTCATCACTGGACTCCCAAAAAGCTAAGGTAAATATAGTATGTTTTTTGTGGTTGATAGGATGAAAATATATGCACAATTTTTTTCGGTCATTGCCACTATTTCAGCCATCTAAGTGGTTGAAATTTTCATTAAAGAAGTCTTTAAACTTCATGAAATTCCAAAGTATATCATCAGTGACTGGGACAACATGTTTACTAGAAATTTTTGGCAAGAACTGTTCAAGTAGGTGGGGGGAACTTTGCACATTAGTACAAGATAACATCTATATACTGATGGTGAAAAAGAGAGATTGAAACAATGTCTTTAAGGGTACAACACATATTTCATTAAATTTGGAAATATTCTATTACGAGGATTTCATCCACGTTGAGTTTTTTTGTAAATCTCTAAATACACATTCTATTAAATCTAGAAAAATAAACTCAAAGAACTATTCCATTAAATTTGGAAGAATTAATCCAATGAGCTATTTCTCAATTAATATTTTTTTATTTATTTCAAGTAAAACTTTAGTATTCAACCATTCAAAATAAAATATTACATCTCAATTAGAACCAAAGGAAATATTACATCTCAATTAGAACTAGATGGGTTAGATCTAGAATTTAGAACTTCCGCTAGATTGACTTCTTTCAAAATGAGGAAAGTCATAGCCTTTGAATCCTTACATAATTTCTATTAATATTATTTATAGTTTTTATTAAATGTTAGGTTGATTAAATTATTTTACGACATAATACCAACATTGTATATGTTACTACAACAATTATAAACATTGTCATAGTAATTATTTTTGTCTTTGTTGAGTATGTTGTTTATTTTGGAAGTTGGCACCACTTATAATCAAAACAAAAAAAATATTTTATGACTTTAAAGTCTAAGTTTTACCCTTGTAATGATTAAAATAAATTATGAATTAAAATAGCAACATAATTTCTTATTGTTGTTGTTGGTAGTGGTAGTGTATTAAAAACTAAGTTGATGAATGTTTACTTTATGAATAATAGATTGACGAGAGAAATTTCTTACCTATAAATTTATTTAATGATATTGATGTTAGTAAATCCTCCCTTATTTATTAATATTAATTATTTTAACAATCAAAATCAATTATGAACTAGAATAGCATTAGTGCAGTACAATTTGCTTTTTTTCATATACAAGAGAAAGGGGGAAAACCAACTGAACTAATTATTGCAAGTGTTCATTATTTATTTATGAAGTATTTGAACAATGTGTTTAATTGAAAAGAGCGTATTTATATTGAAAATATAGATATATTACAATATTTATATTATCATTAATATTTTATATCATCTATTAATTTATGTTAGGGCATGGAGGAATCGAACCACCATCGTCCTGCTTGTAATGCAGGTGCTCTTCCATTGAGCTAGCACCCTTTACAACATGAGGGGAGAGGGACTGTGTTAACACCTAGATTACACATTTCTAATCCTCTGTGACAAATCAAAATGAAGAAAGTCTTAGAATTTGATTCCCTACATAATTTCTATTAATCTTATCTATAGTTTGAATTAAATGGTAAGCTGATTAATTTTATGTAATGACATTAATATTGTATATGTTACTATGACTAAGCAATTGAATTATAATTTGATATGGTAACTAGTACATTGTTGGTGTTGAGTTCCTATACTAGTAAAATGTTGGCACAATTTTAGAATGACCCATTTAAAAACTATTTAATGACATAATACAAATGTGTTTGTTACTGTAACAATTTTAATTCTCAACATAACAAGTACTATTGTATGTGTTGAGTATCATGTTGTAATATATTAGAAGGTTGGCAACATTTTACAAGTGACAAGAAAAACTATTATATATTAAGTGTTACTATGCTAAGTTGATTATTTTAATGATCAAAATCAATTATACGTTAGAATAGAAATATAATTTATTTATATTACTATTATTTATATTTTCTAATATAAGTTAAGATCAAGGATTATATCACTAAAAATAGATTGTTGAAGATTTTTTTGCATATTATTATTAAAGTTATTTAATGACATTAATAATCAATGTGTGTTGCTATTATTATCTTGGAATTTCATTTAATTGAAATTATGTTAACTAATGTGTCTAGGTTGAGTTACCATACTAAGTCTATTTTTTTTTTAGTATGACGTTTTATTTTTGGAAGTTGGTAGCACTTGATATTGGACCAGAGAAAATATTTTATGACTTAGAGTAAAATGGGTTTTATCTTAGTGATGACTAAAATAAATTATGAATTAGAATAGAGACATAATTTATTATTATTATTGGTGGTGGTGGTGGTGTATTAAAAACTAAATGGATGAATGTTGATTTGATGAATAACATATTTATGTGAGAAATTTTACCTATAAATGTATTTAATGATATACTTTGATTATCATTCATATTTATATTTACGTATTAAAACAAAAGTCATCAATATTTGACTAGTGAATTATTAATAATTTGTGTAAGAAATTTCTTACATGATATAAAGTTATTTAACAACATATTAATATTGTGTTCTCATTATTATGAACTTATGTAGTATTGACATTAAATGTTAACACTTGGATATTGATTTTCGGGATTAAGCTATGTGAAAGCTTTTCAAATCATAATGAATTTTACATTGTTCCCCCGACGATCATGCATGGAGTTCCCACTTGAAATGTTGGTTGAAAAACTCACTGACAACTTAATCCAAAAAATCATTCACAATGATGACAAACTGTGAAAGCCTGCACTCTGAAAATGTTACTACTTTGTCTTTGTGGGGTATAAGATATTGCATTAGTACAAAGTTCACACCACTTTAAAATCTACATAAGAAAATATAATATTAATTAGAATGCAACAGAGTAGAACAATTAAATTTATATCAATTATAATAACAAATAATAGGGAAAAGTCACTTCAAACCTTATTGCAAGTGCCTAACATTTATTCATAGAGGAAGTCTAGAAGATGTTTTAAGATTGATTATTGAATCACATTTGATCTAGTGACATGTTGAGTTTATGTAGAAAACAAATTGAAAAGTTAAAAATTGAATGGTGTTTTCTAATTCACATAAAGTACTATCACATGAATTAACATAGAAGTTGAACCAAAATTTTCATATTAGTAAATAATATAAAATTCGTCAAAAAAAGGCTTGAAGAGAATATTTGATATACAACAAACATTGAAAAGTGTTTCTTCTAGTATATTAATAACTCGTTCAAAGAGAAAATTAGATTCATGAATCATCTCCACCTGATCTCCTTATATTCAGTCAAACAAATCAATTACAACTTGTACACCACATTTATTTATCGTAGTCTTCCTACAATCTTATTTATTTTGCATCCATGCCCAAACTATGGTATTAACTATAATAGATCCAAGTCATGTGTCATCAAGGTTTGGTACCCAATATTGTTCTAAAATTTTTCCTTGTATTTCACTGAACTAGGCTTCCATCAATCAACATTTACATGAAGAGTCTCACTTTCATCAATCTGGAAGATATATGAGGTGGTTTTTTCCATCCAAATCATCTCTCCTTCATCCTCAGTTGATGATCTAACTAGCAACATCTTTCCTTTCTCAACTTAAATCATAGCATTGAATCTTGGCTTTAGCTTGTTGCACTTGGGTCCAACATATACCAGTTCATCCGTCACATTATCAAAATATCCATCCATAATACTTATATTACATGCAGTGCATTACGATCATCATTAAATCTCACATGGATTAAATTGTCTTTATGATGCAATGTATTTAATGATAATGTCTAACATGAATTAAAGCCAACATGATGTTACTACTTAATGATTGATTTTATGGATTAAGTTATGTGAAATATTTTCTGTCCACAATGAGTTTTTCATGGTTCCTGTAACAAGCATGGGTGGAGTGTCCACTCAAAACGTTGGTTTGACAAACCTTCACACGGTTTAATCCAGAAAATCAATCACAATGATGACAAATTGATAAAACCTACACACTCAAAATGTTAGTACTCTATTTATTGAGTATAAGTTAATATACTAGTACAAAGTTGGCACCAGTTTAAAGTCTACACGAGAACATATAATTATGAATTTGAATGCAACATAGTAGTGCAATTAAATTTATATCAACTATAACAATGAATAATAGGGAAAATTGACTTCAAACCTTATTGCAAGTGCCTTACATTTATTCACAAAGCAAGTCTATAAGATGTTTTAAGGTGCATTCACATAAAGTATCATCACATGAATTAACATTGAATTTAAACCAAAATTTTCATATATGTAGCAAATAATATAAAATTCCTCAAAAGGTAGCTTGAAGAGAATATTTGATATAGTGCAGACATTGACAACTTTTTCTTCACGTATATTAATTAGTCATTCAAAAAGAAAAATTACATTCATGAATCATCTCCACCTAATCTCCTTATATTTTCTCAAGCAGATCAAGTACAGCTTGAGGATGAAGATTTCCACAGTTAATCATAATGAAAAGAGAGTTTATGGAATTAAATTGTGTGTTGAAACGTCCCTACATTTCGAGTGGACACTCCACCAATGATCATGGGAACAAAATGAAAAGCTCAAAGTGCTATTGAAGAGAGTGAGCAAAAGATAATAATAAATAAGGTAAGGGTTTTGTACATGCATTAATAAATATAATTATGCACAATTGATACAGTGAGATGCTGTGTTGATCTAAAAGACAAATTGAAAAGTTAAAAATTTGAATGGTGTTATCTAATTCTCATAAAGTATCATCACATGAATTAACAATGAACTTGAAGTGAAATTTTCATATATGCAGTAAACAATATAAAATTCCTCAAAAAGTAGCTTGAAGAGTATTTATTATACTACAAACATTGAAAAAGTTTCTTCATGTATACTAAAAGTCATTCAAAAAGCAAAATTGCATTCATGAATCATCTCCACCTAATCTCCTTATATCCACTCAAATAGATCAAGTACAACTTGTACACCAAATTTATTTATCTTGGTATTCTTACAATATTCTTTGTTTGGCATCCATGCCCAAACTATGGTATCAATTGGAATAGATCCAAGTTTTATGTCATCAGGATTTGGTACCCAATATTGTTCTAAAAAAATTTCCTTGTATTTCCCTAAGCTAAGCTGCCACCAATCAATCTTTACATGAAGGGTCTCGTTGTCATCATCTTGAAAGATATCTGAGGTAGTTTTTGCCATCCAAATCATCTCTCCTTCATCCTCATTTCCTGATCTAACAAGCAACATCTTTCATTTCTCAACATCAATTCTAGGATCGAATGTTGGCTTTGGCTTGTTGCACTTGATTCCAACATATATCGGTTCATCTGTCACATTATCAAAATCCCCATCCATAATACTTGATATTGCATGGAGTGTATTACCATCAACGTTAACATTTTGCCTCGTCTTGGGACAAAAATCATTAGAAGAAGAATCTGTTTCATCCAAGGGTGTATGGTCATTGTAGATTCCATCTAATGCATCAAGAACACTTTTCCAATACTCTAGTTTTTTATTCCATTCATCTGTAACAATTGGTGAATTCTCATTGCCAATAGTCTCTTTCCACATTTTTATGTATGATGTTAGTCATTCCTTTAGTTCTTTTAAATAAACATCATTGTCTTTGGGATGTAAGAAAGATGGCTTCCCTATGGGAAATATAGGTCGACCTTCATCATCTATATTCCACAACTCAGCTAGTTCTGACCACTCAATGTCTTTGATGGATTCTTTATACCTCATAACCAGAACATCATTGAGTACAAGAAATTGGAAGTACTGGACATTAAGATGTCCAACTAGGGCATTTTTCCACTCCTTGATGTACTCATTAAGAAAATTTTTGAAGGCAAACACTTTGTCAATAAGTTTAGGTGGAAACACCTATTTTTCTTCTATTGTGCGATATGTATCCATCATCTAGAGTTAGCTTTCGTTCTTAAAACATTGCACAAATGAAGAAAAATGGGTGTTTCCACCTGAACTAGGTAAAGAATATATATCTTTACTTTTCAAGTTGGAAGACATTCTTCCATAGGTTCCATCTATGTCTTCATGGGTGTGCCCCACAAGCAAGAACCCAACCTCAATAGTGATGAAGACACCAAGTGCAGTTAATAGTGATAGAAACATGAAAACATAACGATTCTTATTATCACTAGTTGCATTGTCCAACTGTAACAACAAATGTGGAGGAAGAGGTTTAAAATCAAGATTTTGATTTTTTGAGCTTCCATTTAAAGATAGGAAAGCATCCTTGTACACTCTACATTTTGAGTAAATAGAGTTTTGAAATAATGCATTTGAAAGTGTGTTTATTGAACTTCCACTCTCATAAAGCAAATCACGATACATATCAAGGTGTGGGTCTTCAAGGTCCCTCAAGCACTTTGCAAGAGATGTAATGGTAAAATGTGATCCCATGTGTACATATGGTAGGGAGAAATGACAAAAACCTTGTGTGCTATGTCCATCTGTTAGCATACCTGTCAACAACAAACCCAAGTTTGTTCCTGCAACAGATTTTGATTTTACACGTAATTCCTTTTCACCTAACATTTCACCCTCAACTATGTCATACTCATGAACATTAACTATGATCCCTTTAGCAATGCACATGCTTGTTCCCATGCATTCATGTGTAAGAGAAACCTTTTTACATGTGAATGTAAGCCTATCTTGAGGAGTATTTACTAGATGATCATGACAATGAGTTTCCAAATTTGCTTCTGGCCAAATCTCATAAGATCCCAATGCACCCCCTAGTGTATTCTCAAATCATGTTGGATGTGGCAAGAGAGCATCATGTTTTAACACCTTCTCAATGTTAACCACTATGGATCATTTATTTACCATCCTTCCATGCACCTTATGACCAATATTTGTATTGAATATGGAACTTTCACCCACCTTCACTCCACATTGTGAAAGATCTACCTTGTCTCCAATAGAAAATGCAGAAGACGCATTTGCACATATACAACAAATTAAACAAACTTAGTATTTGCTAAAAAAAAGCAAGCAATGTACTATAAAAAACACTTAACATGTGCTTCAAGATTTTGATTTACCTTTGTTATGCCTCAAATCTATGATCTTCCATGGATGTAAGTCCCCGTCATCAACATCTTCCACAATCAAATGTGGTTTGATGACATCAATTATCAAAACCATAAAATATCCTACATTAAGCATTTCTCCACCATAATGAGTTGTCGTCTCTGTAGATTCAACCCTTCCTAGTCCAATAACTTGACCATTAATTAGGAGGTCAACATAGTCCCCTCTTGTCAAAATTATATTTTTCACTGTAACTCCTCCCAATTTATGTAACACATTTGAATTGTAGTTTATAATTAAGGTTAAACCATATGAATTTTATGTTAAAAAAAGTAATATAGTTGCAATAATTCAAATCTAGCTGAAGTTAGCTTTAGTCCTTAAATCATTGCACGATGACTGAAATTTAATGTGTTTTCTTTCATAATGTAGTTTCCATCTAACACAACCACGTTGTCATCAATCACAATGCACCATGATGGAAATCTAGTTGGAGATAGCTTTCATTAGATAGTTTTCCATCTAACACAACCACATTGTCATCAAATACATTACACCATGATGAAAATCTAGTTGGAGTTAATGTTCCTCCTAACAAAATGGAACGATGAGTGAAATCTCATGTGTGTTAGGTCATTACACCATGATGAAAATATATCTGAAATTAGTTTTCTATCTAACAAAACCACATTGTCACATTGCACCGTGATGGAAATCTAGATGAAGTTAGTTTTCGACCTTAAACCATTGCACGATGAGTGAAATATAATGTGTGTTAGCTTTCATAATGTAGTTTTCCATTTAGCACAACCACATTGTCATCAATCAAAATGCACTATGTTGGAAATCTAGCTAGAGTTAACTTTTATTCTTAAAACATTGCACAATGAGTAATAGTTAAAGTGTGTTAGCTTTCACAAGGTAGTTTTTCATCTAACATAGCCACATTGTCATCAAATACAATACACCATGATGCAAATCTAGCTAGAGTTAGCTTTCCTTCTAAAAACATGGCACGATGAGTGAAAGATAATGTGTGTTAGCTTTCATAAGGTAGTTTTCTATCTAACACAACCACATTGTCATTGGTCACATTGCACCATGATGGAAATCTAGTTGGATTTAGCTTTCGTCCTTAAATCATTGCACGGTGAGTGAAATCAAATGTGTGCTAACTTTCATAATGTAGTTTTCCATTTAGCACAACCACATTGTCCTCAATCACAATGCACCAGATGGAAATATAAATAGAGTTAGCTTTCATTTTTAAAACATTGTAGGGTGATTAAAGCTAATGTATGTTAGCTTTCATAAGGTAGTTTTCCATCTAACATAGTCACATTGTTATCAAATGCATTATACCATGATGGAAATCTAGCTGGAGTTAGTTTTCCTTCTAACAACATGGCACTATAAGGGAAATCTTATGTGTGTTATCTCATTACACCATGATCAAAATATAGCTAGAGTTAGTTTTCCTTCTGACAACATGGCACTATAAGGGAAATCTTATGTGTGTTACCCCATTACACCATGATGGAAATCTGGCTGGAGTTAGCTTTTATTTTAACAACATGGCACGATGAGTGAAAGCTAATGTGTGTTAGCTTTCATAAGGTAATTTTCCATGTAACACAACCACATTGTCATCAATCACATTGCACTATGTTGTAATTCTAGATGGAGTTAGTTTTCATCCTTAAATCATTGCACGGTGAGTGAAATCTAATGTGTATAAGCTTTCATAGTGTATTTTTCTATCTAGCACAACCACATTATCATCAATCACAATGCACCATGATGGAAATCTAGCTGGAATTAGCTTTCGTTCCTGAAACATTGCACGGTGAGTAAATCTAATGTTTGTTAGCCTATATAAGATAGTTTTCTATCTAACACAGCCACAGTTTCATCAAATACATTACACCGTGATGGAATTCTAGCTGGAGTTAGATTTCCTTCGAACAACATGGCACTATAAGGGAAAGCTTATGTGTGTTAGTTCATTACACCACGATGCAAATCTTACTAGAGTTAGCTTTCCTTTTAACAGAATGGCACAATGAGTGAAAGCTAACATGTATTAACTTTAATAAGGTAGTTTTCCCTGTAACATAACCACATTGTCATCAATCACATTGCGTCGTGTTAGAAATCTAGATGAAGTTAGCTTTTATCCTTAAATCATTGCACGGTGAGTGAAATCTAATGTATGTAAGCTTTCATAGTGTAGTTTTACATCTGGCACAACCACATTGTCATCAATCACAATGCACCATGATAGAAATCTAGCTGGAGTTAGTTTTCATTCTTAAAACATTGCATGGTAAGTAAAACCTAATGTCTGTTAGCTTTCATAAAGTAGTTATCCATCTAACACAGCTACATTGTCATCAAATACATGACACCATGATGAAAATCTAGCTAAAGTTAGCTTTCCTTCTAACATGGCACTATGAGTGAAAGCTTATGTGTGTTAGCTCATTACACCATTATGAAAGTCTAGCTAGAGTTAGTTTTCTTTTTAACAACATGGCAGGATGAGTAAAAGCTAATGTGTGTTAGCTTTCAGAAGGTAGCTTTCTATCTAAGACAACTACATTGTCACATTGCACCGTGATGGAAATCTAGCTGGAGTCATCTTTCAATCTTAAATCGTTGCACGATGAGTGAAATCTGATGTGTGTTAGCTTTCATAATGTAGTTTTGTATTTAGCACAACCACGTTGCCATCAATCAAAATGCACCATGTTGAAAATCTAGCTAGAGTTAGCTTTCATTCTTAAAACGTTGCACAATAAGTAATAGCTAATATGTGTTAGCTTTCGTAAGGTAGTTTTCCATCTAACACAGCCACATTGTCATCAAATACATTACACCATGATGCAAATCTAGCTGGAGTTAGCTTTCCTTCTAACAACATGGCATGATGAGTGAAAGTTAACATATGTTACCTTTCATAAGGTGGTTTCCATCTAACACAACCACATCGTCATCGATCACATTGCACCGTGATGGAAATCTAGTTGGAGTTATCTTTTATCCTTAAATCATTGCACGGTGAGTGAAATTTAATGTGTGTTAGCTTTCATAATGTAGTTTTCCATCTAGCACAACCACATTGTCATCAATTACAACGCACCATGATGGAAATTTAGATAGAGTTATTTTTCATTCTTAAAACATTGCACGGTCAGTAAAGCTAACGTATGTTAGCTTTAATAAGGTAGTTTTTCATCTAACACAACCAAATTGTTATTAAAATACATTACACCATGATGTAAATCTAGCTGGAGTTAGCTTTCCTTCTAACAACGTGGCACTATAAGGGAAAGCTTATGTGTGTTAGCTTATTACACCATGATGAAAATCTAGCTGAGGTTAGTTTTTCTTTTAACAACATGGCACGATCAATGAAATCTAATGTGTATTAGATTTCATAAGGTAGGTTTCCATGTAATACAACCACATTGTCATCAAGCACATTGCACCGTGTTGGAAATCTAGACGGAGTTAGCTTTCATCCATAAACCATTACATAATGAGTGAAATCTAATGTGTGTAAGCTTTCATAGTGTATTTTTCCATCTAGCACAGCCACATTGTCATCAATCACAATGCACCATGATGGAAATCTAGCTGGAGTTAGCTTTCATTCTTAAAAAAATGCAGGGTGAGTAAAGATATTGTATGTTAGCTTTCATAAGGTAGTTTTCCATCTAACAGAATAGCATTGTCATCAAATACATTACACTGTGATAGAAATCTAGCTGGAGTTAGATTTCATTCTAACAACATGGAACTATAAGGGAAAGCTTATGTGTGTTAGCTTATTGCACCATGATGAAAATCTAGCTGGAGTTAGCTTTCATTTTAACAACATGGCATGATGAGTGAAAGCTAATGTATGTTAGCTTTAATAAGGTAGTTGTCCATGTAACACAAACACATTGTCATCAATCACATTGCGTTGTGTTGGAAATCTAGCTGAAGTTAGCTTTCATCCTGAAATCGTTGCATTGTGAGTGAAATCTAATGTGTGTAATATTTCATAGTATAGTTTTTTATCTAGCACAACCACATTGTCATCAATTACAATGCACCATGATGGCAATCTAGCGGTTGTTAGCTATCGTTCTTAAAACCTTGCACGGTGAGTAAAATCTAATGTGTGTTATCTTTCATAAGGTATATTTCCATCTAACATCGCCACATTGTCATCAAATACATTACACCATGATGAAAATATAACTGGATTTAGATTTCCTTCTAACATGGCACTATGAGTGAAAACTTATGTATTTTAGCTCATTACACCATTACAAAAATATAGCTGGAGTTAGATTTCTTTTTAATAACATGGCATGATGATGAAAGCTAATGTGTGTTAGCTTTCATAAGGTAGTTTTCCATCTAACACAACCACATTGTCAAATTGCACCGTGATGGAAATCTAGCTGGAGTTAGATTTCAACCTTAAATCATTGCACGGTGAGTAGAATCTAATGTGTGTTATCTTTCATAATGTAGTTTTCCATTTAGCACAACCACATTGTCATCAATCAAAATGCACCATGTTGAAAATCTATCTAGAGTTAGCTTTCGTTCTTAAAACATTGCACGGTGAGTAATAGCTAATGTGTGTTAGTTTTCATAAGGAAGTTTTCTGTCTAACACAACCACATTGTCATCAAATACATTACACCATGATGAAAAGATTATGTGTGTTAGCTCATTACACCATGATGAAAATCTAGTTGGAGTTAGATTTCATTTTAACAACATGGCACGATGAGTGAAAGTTAATGTGTGTAAGCTTTCATAAGGTAGTTCTCCATATAACACAACCACATCATCAATGATCCCATTGCACCGTGATGGAAATCTAACTGGAGTTAGCTTTCGTTCTTAAATCATTACACTGTGAGTGAAATCTAATGTGTGTGAGCATTCATAATTTAATTTTCCATCTAGCACAACCACATTGTCATGAATCACAATGCACCATGATGGAGATGTAGCTAGAGTTAGCTTTCTTTCTTAATACATTACATGGTGAGTAAAGCTAATGTTTATTAGCCTTCATAAGGTAGTTTTCCATCTAACACAGTCACATTGTCATCAAATACATTACACCATGATGGAAATCTAGCTGGAGTTAGCTTTCCTTTTAACAACATGGCACTATAAAGGAAAGCTTATGTGTGTTAGCTCATTACACCATGATGGAAATCTAGCTGGAGTTAGCTTTCATTTTAACAACATGGCACGATGAGTGAAAGCTAATGTGTGTTAGCTTTCATAAGGTAGTTTTCCATGTAAACAACCACATTGTCATCAATCACATTATGCTGTGTTGGAAATCTAGCTGAAGTTAGCTTTCATCCTTAAATCATTGCACGGTGAGTGAAATCTAATGTGTGTAAGATTTCATAGTGTAGTTTTCCATCTAGCATGATGACATTGTCATCAATCACAATGCACCATGATAAAAATCTAGTTGGAGTTAGCTTTCATTCTGAAAACATTGCACGGTGAGTAAAAGCTAATGTGTGTTAGCTTTTATAAGGTAGTTTTCCATCTAACACTGCCACATTGTCATCAAATACATTAAACTATGATGGAAATCTAGCTGGAGTTAGCTTTCCTTCTAACATGACACTATGAGTGAAAGCTTATGTGTGTTAGCTCTTTACACCATTATGAAAAGTTTATGTGTGTTAGCTCTTTGAAATAGGGTGCAAAAAAAATCTCATTGAATTGATGGTTTTGTTTTGGTCTCACAACAATGGTATACAAGGTAAGAAACCTCAACATAATACTCCGCAAGTCCAACCTAAACTCCTACCACCAAAATGAATGACCAAACCCATCACATTAAACTTTGACATGTTGGCAATTATACCCTTCACAGTGGATGTGTGTGGATCCATCCGTATCTCACCAATATTCATCATTGTTAGTATCATTGTTTTGATGATGATTGTCATCGTCATCATCATGGTCATCATCATCATCATCGTCATCCTTATCCTCGTCATTGTCATGGTAATGATAACGCTTGGAACTAAAACTGGTATAATTAAGCAGGCTTGGAGTCTAGCCAATTCTCATTCTAAATGAAGATTGCAAGCCAAGACAGAGGAAAAAATGTTATAGAAACTAGATTCACTTACACAATATTCTATACTCACTGGAGTTCTTGTAATATATAATTCTCCTCTTTTAAAAGAATAATTAAAACATAGTCAAAGCCAATCCATCGTTATATTTTTCTTGAAGTAGATTTTCCAGGGTCAATATGTGTTGAAAATTGTTTGTCAATTAGTGAAGAATTTATAGAGTTTAAGAAAATATTGGATATGATTTATGTTGATAAAGAGTAGTGATCCTTTCTCATAATAATGTACACTCTAAAACCAACAACCTTCCATATTATCTAGTTTCATATCATCTCCCACCACTATCCACTATGACTGTCGAGGATGAATCCCCCAACTACTCTGTATTTTAGTTTAAGATAAATTTTTGTATCTTAGTTGTGAGGATCAATCCTCGGTGATTAAAGAAATATTGGAACTTAGAGCCCTAGATTCATGGTGAGGGTGGTTGAATAATATGGTAGGAAATCTCTAAATGCTCAACACAAATCAAACTCACTCTACTAAGAAAATAACAATAATGGGTCAGACATCCAATTAAAAAAAAAATGTATTGTGGATAGGCTTTTGGACTTGCATCATTCACATGCCCTTTAAGGTTACAATGCGAAAGGACACCTAATCAAGCTCCTAATACCACAATACCTCTAGATATGGGACTTTTCTATGGGGACTATACTATTCCACTCTAGTCCTTAGTGCATCCAGTTGTTATATATATGGTTTCTTGTAAAAATAAATTATAAAAGATTAGGGCTTGGCTGAGCCCAATCGTTACATTTATTGTCTTTGCAAGTCCACCATATCCAACCACAACTCATAACCAAATCTAGTGTTGAAATAGTTCATCTCATGGCCACTATGGTATATAATGTGCACAATGTGTTGATATAATAAAGAACACACATGTATGTAAATAAAAGTTTAGACATTCCCACAATCAATGTGGGATAGAGATATAAAGGGCGTCAAAGGAAACATGAAGCCTAAAGATTAATGTGCATCCAAAAGTAAAAAATTGGGAGCTTGACGATAGGATCAACAACAATGTTTCAGAGATGCATCGAGAGAGGAATCAAGGGCTTATCCTCCATGTGCTCTAATCGTTGATATTGTGATGGAGCATCATTCGACGACGACCAAATTGATTCTATGAGGCCTATACACATTCGTTGGAAATTTCATAGCTCAATTATGTTGCTCAGTTTTAGATCTAGGTCTTGAGACCAATTCTCCACGTGTCCTTGAATGACTCTTTTATGCAAGTTAAAGCTCACCATAAAATCCAATCCAAGGCTCAGATTTATCTTTATGTGAATTTAATCTTACATTTAGTTGTATTTTTTTGTTATGAATGGGCATGCTTCCTTTATGAGTGAAAGAAGAGCTAGTTTGGTTCCGAGTGAGTTGTTCGTTTGAAAGTTGGTTCCTTTGTATGGCCTTCCAATGGCTAGGGGACACCACTATAAATCGAAAAAACAAAGGAAAAATGTCCCAAATGCACTTTGGGTTACTTCATTGGGGTCCATGGGCTCAAACCTTCCATAACCATTCATGATTTCTATATAGGTGATCTCTTTAGTCAACACTGGCCCCATGTTTCCTTTTATAGATTACTTATTTCAGAGAGAAAATTAAGCCATCACACTCAATTCCTTCTGGGTGTCACTTCTACTTTGTGCAATGAACTGTAAGTGCCACCTAGCTACACCCTCAACTCATGCCTTTTAATCCTTTTTAGGGCGCCCTTTTCTACAAACTCACCATGATTGAGATTTTCTTCATAATGCTTTAATGCCTTTTCATCTTTGAGCTCTAACCGTGCATATATTTCACCATGGCATGGTTTTGACATGTTTGTAAATTCCTCTCCTGATAGCGCTGAATTGTATCCCTGTATTTGTTGATTAGGATAATGAATAATTACTTGTCGCTCTATTGTTTGTCCCTGATAAAGTTGATAAAAAAATTGCTCAAGGTAATGTGCTCCATCTCTAGTCCACTCACAAGATGAATCCTACCAGTGCCCTCAACAAAGATGTCGTGTGGGTCAAGTTCTTTTATCCAAATTCAAAAGTGAGCTTATCATGGTGTTGGAGTATCAGTTTGAAAAGTGGGTTGTAGTTTATCTCATTGTTTAAACAAAGAGAAATGCCATAATACACACAAGCCCAAACCAGCTTGAGACATGGAAACAAGTCTACTAAGTTACTAACATCTCGAAGGTGGCCTAGAAATCTGGTTCAGACTAGAGAGAGTGATACATTAGTCATTTTGTTGACCTTGAAACATGTCAACAGTCATCACCTTGCTCAAATATCTAATGAGAGGATTAGGCATGTCTTTGTTTGATCATATTGGGAATCAAGTCCTTTGACCATTGTAAGCAGTCAAGATTGATATTTTGCTGGCAGGGTAGCCTAGTAATCACATTTACATATAAACATTCACCACATATTCTGCTTTGCCAAGTTTTTGATGCAAAACCCAGGAAAAATAGCATATTCGTCCATAGCATGGTGATGAGGGACATCTAAAAGCTGATATCCTTAGCAAAAACCTGATTTGTAAGATGAAACATCTCCTCTTTTTGCACATATGATAGATCACCTAATGTTTGTATCTCTAGTTATAGAGTTTTATTAAACTGGGTTTTTCTCTACCTTATGTATTGAGTTCTACATAGGGTATTGCTAAGCCAAAAAAACCTTGTGAACCAACTCTGGTTCATGTCATTGTACTTCTAGAAATCCATGTTCTTAACTATTGGTTGTAACTGATGATTATCACCATTCAATATGCAATGTTTGAGCATTGTATGTCTGTCTTCTTGTCTTTGTAACAACATAGGTGTGAATTTTTCCTTAAATGATAGAACATGATAAATTACCATTAATAATGGCCTTTGCAACTTAGAACTATGTCGAAAACTAACTTCATTTAATTTTGTGACAAAAAGCCTAAAAACTTGTGATATTGCCGTAGCTTCAACCATTTATGTGGAGAAATTCTTGCCATCATTTCATGATAGGAATGTATGAAAAGGATTTGAAACTGACACATATTTTGACATATAAATGAGGATGGGGAGAAGGATAGGCTTAGATATGTAAACTGACACATATTTAATTATTTGTTGCTCAGTTCCACTTGAAGAATTTGTTTTTGTGTCTAGGCATTTAGTTGTTTTAGAATTCTCCTGTGAAAAAATTGTACAATTACACAAAAGCAATCTTAAACTTGTTGTGCTTATCCAATTTAATTGGACCTATCTTCAGTGAGATTCTACATTAACATTGCATTGTTTCCTAGTCCATTGCAATTAGGGAATATGCATAATCCTTATTTGGAATCAAAAATTCAGAAGAGAGAATATTTAAAACAGGTTGTTGGCACAACACAGATCAGGAGGATCATTGGCTGACAACATGGTGCCCTCAATTGAAAATAAGAAACCTAAATACCATTCTATTGTACATTCCTAAGAACAATAAAATATGCGAGTATCGTAAAGACAAGTAATTTTATTTCCCTTTTCAAAATTTCAGGGGTTCATGCAAATGAGGAAATGGACCTACACATCAATGGTCGATTACCATAGAAATCTACTGACATAGTCTGTGGGGACGAACATACAACCAAAGCCACAAGAAACAATCCCCACAATACTCAGTTGAGGTCTTCAGAAAAAAATACTGCCCTAAAGCAAACTCTGAATGGGCCTAACAAACCCTAAATAGTAGAACCCTTGTAGCTAAACAATTATAAGTCCATATTTAGAACATCTCGGTGAAGCACTAGGACGGAAACCTGCAAGGTCATGAGTTCCATACAAGAGCATTTCAACTAAAAACTTGCTTATATTGCAGATTGGCGTGCTCTCCTAAAAAGGGTGGCCATCTAAGCTACAAGATCCAAACACAATGAGCTTAAGTAAGCAGGAACCTCAAATATATGCATTAATTGGTTGTATATGAATTTATCCACAGCCACTCACCAATCCAACAAAGCAAATTACTCAATAATTAGTTCAATGAATGTAGCATGTCAACTTTCAAGATGTGATGGTTTTAGCAATCATGAATTCTTGTCTCATTTTTTATTTTTAATCCCATAGATTTGATATTATATAATTTTAAGATAGTATCTACTAGTTAATGACATAAAGGTGAATGCATGTCTCCTGTATTTGATTATTCACGAGCTTTTTTGTTATAACTATGGATGTGGTAACATTCAGTGCTTCATCTTTTCTGTATACTCTATATTTCTTGGATATGATGTGATAAGTATTATCAACAAGTTTCTCAAGTTGTGGGTCTGTGAAAGTGCAACTTGGTCAAATTCCATTGATTTTTTGTTTATAGAAGAAGTGGTATTTGCAATATTTAAACTAATTGAGTCCATCTGGAGCAGGATGTTGTTTCTGTTAACATTATTCTAAATAATCAAATTGGACAACCAGATGGTTATGGTTTTGTGGAACTTGATTCGCGTGCAACTATAGAGAGAATTTTGCAGAATTTCCATGGTACGCCCATGCCCAGTTCTCAACAACCTTTTAGGTTGAATTGGGCTACTTTTGGATCTGGTGCTAGACAGACAGAACCAAGCACTAAGTATTCCATATTTGTTGGGGACTTGCATCGTGAGGTCACTGATATTATCTTGCAAGAGACTTTCCAAAGCCAATATTCATCTGTTAAAGGTGCTAAACTTTTGATAGATGCAAATACAACTTGCACCAAAGGTTATGGGTTTGTCAGACTTGGTGATGAGAACAAGAAAAATCGAGCTATGATTGAAATGAATGGTGTTTATTGCTCATCGAAACCTATGCGTATTAATGAAGCTACACCAAAGAAGTCCTTGGGATTTCAACAACCTGATTCCATGAAAGGTACGCTTTTCAAGGATGGTAGATTATACTTGTATGTTTTTATCAGTAGTTTTATGTATATATTGATAGGTCACTTTACATATGTCTTGTAACTCAATTTTGGGAAGACAATTCAGCCAACCTAGTCTGTCTACACGATTACATGTATCCCCTTCAAATATTCATAAGTTATTCTTCTCTCTTTCATGGTAGTTGATTTCCAAGTGGTTCTCTTTTGTTGTTGGCCAGTCAATAATTTTATTTTAAACTTGTATGTAACCCTTTTAAGCACCATCTGCAACTGATGTAGGAGATATCATCTCCTATATTTTTCACTATATGTCAATTAACTATAGAAGTATACATAGTGACAAGAGCTGACAGTTACTCCATAAAAGTTTTGAATTCTTAAAATCCTCAGAGATTGAGAATTGTCACATTGGAAAGTTTTCTGTTGAATAACTACTTGAAGAGAAGTTAAGAGTGGTTACATTCAGTTGATCTACATTTTCTTCCTACTGTTTTTCATTCCTCTTGAAAATCAGCAAGTTTGAATGGAGTTATGAGTTCTTGAACACTTATGAAAGTTATGTTGTCTCAAAGCAAGATGCCAAGAGGCTTTCTCCACTTAGGGGCCTAGAACAAAACTCGACAGAAAAGCACCTTAATTAGTGGTGGCCCCAATTACGTCAGTTTTTATGATTATGTATTTAAACTGAATTCTCCATTTGATAAATTTGTAGCATTTATATGATGCTGCAAACAACTCATTATTTTATGCTGCATGCTTTTAGTCACATCATTCCTTCATGTTTTTTAAGCAACAGTTAAGCCAGATTTCTCTTTTTTTGTGAACATAGGTAGCTTGTTCCATTAAAATAGTCCTTTTAGCAGAATATAAGCAAATTATATCACCTATCTTGTGACAGATCATTGTAGCATCCTTGTCCATATTCCTTGCTCAATTTCCTTTATTAAATGGCCCAAATTAACATCTCCCTTTAGATACGCCAGAAAGACTGGCATTGTATTGCGGAGTAAATTTGCAATTTTCTTGTCATAAACTGTTTGAGCAGATATCTTTCTCTACACTAAAATCTAGTTGTCCTTGTTATGCATCGAGAAGTAATGGACACACAAGTTGAGGATTCACAAGCTGCATAGGTGAAGTTTGACATGGCTTAAATTTAAGTACTCACTGGAGTGGTTGTAGTGGAAGGGTAAGAAAAGTTAACTTTTGGTTGTGGTCTTTATAACCATTTATAACCAATGTTCTTTGTTGGTCCAAACTTGGGCATGATTGTATCCTTAGACTATTAAATGGCTCCTTTTGGTCTTTTAAGGATAGAGAGGCTTCTATGTGGTCTTCTGGACTGTTAAATGCCTCCTTTTGATTTGACTTCCATGCACTACTACTTTGTTTATAAACTAATAGTGTTTTCACTAAATATTCTTGTTTTGTTGTGGGTAGCCCAGCCTAACTAAAGCCAAAACAAAATTGAGCCACATCAACCAGGGAGCCTTCGTAAACCACACATACTGTTGCATTACCTCATTCCTTATTTTGCTTGTAGACAACTTGTAATCAAGTGAAACCCTGGCCATATATAATATGCTATACATGCAATAACACATAATGACAATGAACTTGCTTACAACATACCGTTGCATTACCTCATTCCTTATTCTGCCTATAGACAACTTGTAATCAAGTGAAACCCTGGCCATATATAATATGCAATACATGCGATAACACATAATGACAATGAACCTACTTACAACATGTCATTATTTTCCATGATCCATAGCTACCAAGAACCAAATCACAAAAATAAAAAGCATGTGGTACTTCCATAATAAAGACAAATACATCAGCAACATCACAGAATAAACCATAGAGTGATCACATGTCATCAGCATATGAAGCAGGAGTAATGGACTCTCAACTAGCAACCTTTTCCAGTACTTTGACCATAATGCACACTACGAGAACACCCTAAAAATGCCTATTATTCTATTTTTGTGGAGGAAAAGATTTTTAATTATTGGATTTTAAATGAGGGGATATGTTCATTGTTACACTTCGCAATCGATCTAATGTTTACAAGATTTTTTGTAAACATCTGCAACTCCAAATTTGAAGTTAACATCTAAAACTGGCAATGTCCTGGGAAAGAGATTCAATCAAGAAATTTCACAAAATTTTAGGACATATGCTAATGTCAAGAAATGGAAAATTGTAAGCAAAGCTCACTTCCATCACAAAATGATCTACAATTTCAAACTCTGCAAAAGATTTTTACTTCAAAACAAAAAACATAATTCATGTTAATAATATGCAAGAACAGATTCTATGATTTCAGCTTTCTATTATTTAAATGTAGATGCACATCTAGAATGAAACACAGCTGTAATGTTTGAACAAATTGAAACATCCATGTTCCCAACTCTGTGTGTAATAAATTTGAATAAGGAAACAATCAAGCATCCAAATTTAGGCAAATCCAAACACTACAGAATACCAAATTTGAAATAACAAAGCCTAAAAACTGAAACCAACCTAGCAATTGGAAGTCATTAGACATTAAATAGTGGATTAAGACTGGAGCATTAATAATAATTTTTAATGAAGACCAGAGATGATAATATACAGGAAAATCTGTGCTGGCAGTTTTTATGAAATTGAAATATATTTCAGGCAACGCACATACTAGCCTTTGGAATCAAAATTAACTTGGATAATAGAAATAAATCTGTGCAGACAGCTTTTTATCAAATTGAAATATATTTTAGGCAACGCACATACTAGACTTTGGAATCAAAATTAACTTGGATAATAGAAAACTTATTCTTGGCACCAAATTCAGCTTAGATGATAGAAAAATTACGGCTCTAGACGATGAAATCCCACAAATAAGCCGATGAATGGCATATTTCATAGTCGGAGCACAATTTTTTAGACAAACATATTTAGCAGCTTCTAGCTTTAAATCTCCATCATCGTTTCCCTCAATGCAGTTTTTCTCATAAACCGTCTGGACTTCCTGCAGCTCCTGAACTAAAGTTAATGTAGCGGCTGCCCTAATCTTGGCATCTGCAGAGGAGAGGTTTCTAAACACATCCATGTGTAACTCTGGTTGAAGAGGGCCAGCATCTTTCCCATGTGGAGGGTTACTCCAGAAAGCTTGGGTTTGTAAGCTTCATCAACACATCCATTATGAGCATAACCCGAAATCACAGATGTACAAGATACCAAATTCCTTTTAGGCATTTCATCAAAGATTTTGGCAGCCTCATCAACCAAGCAATTTTGTGCATATCCCACTGTCCACAATCATTGATGTCCAGAAGAACACGTTTTGTTTAGGCATTTTGTCAAACAGGTCGAGAGCCTCATTAGAATACCCCTTCTGTGCATATTCTGCAATCATAGCATTCCATGTGACAACATCTCGTCTAAGCAATTTGTCAAACACATAACATGCAGTGTTGATCTTCCCATATTTTGTATACATGTAAAGAAGGGAATTCCCCACAAAAATTTAAGAGTGAAACCCACTTCTGATTATTTCTTCATTAACCTCCACCACTGCTTCCAAGTGAGTACATGCTGGGAGAAGGCTGGATAGAGTGAATTGATTGGGGAGAATACATGTTCCTTGCATTTGATTGAAAAGTGTCAATGCTTCTTTGCCATGGCTAGCCCTAGAGTAAGCTGCAATCATGATACTCCATGAGACCACATTTTGCTCAGGAATTTGCTCCAGAAACCTGTGACCATCGATTAAATTCCTGCACTTGGCATACACGCTTAGGATTTTATTGGGCAGAGCCTTGATAGTGCAATTAAATTTGAAAGAACTTTGTATGATGTGAGCATGGACCAGCTTGGCCTCCAGTAGAGATCTGTTAATGAGGCATACCTGCAAGAGAGAGAGAATGATAAGCAGAGCAATATACTTGTTTGTCCATCAAATGCAAAATGCACTTGTCTTCTCTCAATCACCTTTGTTTACATGCCATCTCACATCTTCTTCACTCAGGTTAGCATTCTTTGCCACCACAAGGGCTTTCAGTTTCGCCAGGTGACTTCCTACCTAGTAAAATTTCAAAGGTTGAGTAATTACAGGATGAATAAACTCCAGAAGACAACTAAGAAGGGAGATGATAGACCAGCGGGTCTCTTTTGACCACCACGATTATGGGTTTTTTTTAAGCACTAATTTTCATCATTATGGTCAATGTCATTAATTTATATGGCATGCATGAACATGCATTTCATCTCGTCTATTGGGCATATGGCCTTAGGGAACCTTTATGGCTACCGTCAACCTTAAGCCAAATTGGATACATAATATGGTTGTTCATGGTAATCATAAGAACAATGGTTTTGTGAGGCTCCTTGGAATTTTGTTCCATAGGTCAAGTATGAGGGGATAAAATTCCTCTTGATGAGACACCCATTGATGTTATTGTTGAGTATGAAGATGTATTGGTATCATACATAACATATACATTACATGAGCACATTGTTGGTGGGATGTTTCCAAAGGCCATGAAAAGGACTTGAATTAAAGATGTATTGAATCTATATGAGTGGCACAACCATAGCGTCTAAAGCCTAATTGCATTGTATCGACATTGTTTGTAATGGACCTTAGATTTGTGGGGATACCCTTATCTTGTTCTCTTCATGATTTAAAGGTTTTTCTAATGACCATATAACTTAGTTATATTTCCCTATGTGTGTGGAGTTCTATAAGAATAGGAAGGGAATAATACCAAAATTAAACAAGGAAGGTGAAATGTAGAAAGGAAATAGCATGCCAAGCTTAATTTGGAAATGATTTGCATTGTTGGGTTACCCTAGAGGAAGAAGGGAAGGAAGGGAAGGTGTTTGCTAATATTATATTATGTAAGAAGGAAGGATTAGAAAAATATTGAGGGTAATAAGGAAGAGAAAAACAAGGGTACATAGCAATATAGGAAACCTTTTATGGGGACATTCATGGTAAGGAAGATTGGAAAAATCAAAAGAGGACACCATATGGGTTGGATAAATGAAGAAGGTATGCTAAATAGATGTTAAGGGGGCACATAACATAGGATAAAATGACACAATCATTCACTAATAATATAGGCACATTAGTCAACCCAAAAGGAACCACCACAAACCCACAATTCTCAAATCAAAATGTAAAAGTAGCTTTCGTGATATTTTCATCCTTTATTTATAGATGATCATACCCCAATAATAGATCAATATTAAAAAACATTATGGCCCCTTTAATATAATAAAAAATCCATAGATATAAGGAAATGGATATTGGTTATATATGGTGGCCTTAATATTCAACTCTATGTAATCTATACACAACATCTGGGATCCATCCTTCTTCCTCACAAAGATAATTGGTGTTCCCCAAGGTGACATGCTAGGTTGGATCAACTCTAAATCCAAAAAATTCTTCATATGCATCTACAACTAATGAAATTCAAGCATGGGAATTTAATAAGGGAACTTATATGGTCTTTGGTTCAACAAATAACACCAAATCACAATTGGGAGGAAGCCCATGCAACTCTTCAAGAAAAACATCTGGAATTTCTTACAAGATGGGATACTGAGTCAAAACTATGCCACCACAATATGCATCTAGTAGCCCTTCTTGGGACTTATTTTCAACTACAATAATGATACAAATTTCAAGGATACAACCATTAGGACTACCACCAATGAAGTTGTCCAGATGTTAATTGGTGTCAAAGCAAAGTGATATTTTCAATAGATGGATGTAGTGAAATCTGAGCTCATCATGCATAAAATACTTAGTGATGGATCAAATTGATCATCCCCACATTTTAAGGCAGATAATCGATAACAAACACCAACCAAATGACACTTTACAAGGGATAGAGTTTAATAAAATATTGGATAGGATTTATGTTGATAAAGAGTAGTGATCCTTTCTCATAATAATGCACACTCTACAGCCTACAACCTTCCATATTATCTAGTTTCATATCATCTCTTAGCATTATCCACTATGACTATCAGGGATGAATCCCCCAACCGCTATTTAGTTTTATTTAAGATAAAGTTTTGTATCTTAGTTGTGAGGATCAATACTCACTGATTAAATAAATTTTGGAACTTAGAGCCCTAGATTCATGGTGAGGATGGTTGAATAATATGGTGGGAAAACTCTAAATGATCAACACAAATCAAACTCACTCTACTAAGAAAATAACAATAATGGGCCAGAGATCCAATTGAAAACAATTGTATTGTGGATAGGTTTTTGGACTTACATCATTCACATGCCCTTTAAGGTTACAATGCGAAAGGACACCTAATCAAGCTCCTAATACCATAATACCTCTAGATATGGGACTTTTCTATGGGGACTATACTATTCCACTCTAGTCCTTAATGCCTCCATTTGTTATATATATATATGGTTTCTTGTTAATATAAATTGTAAAATATTAGGGCTTGGTTGAGCCCAATCTTTCCATTTATTGTCTTTGCAAGTCCACCATATCCACCCACAACTCATAACCAAATCTAGTGTTGAAAGAGTTCATCTCATGGCCACTATGGTATATAATTTGCACAATGTGTTGATATAACAAAGAACACACATGTATGTAAAAAAATGTTTAGACATTCCCACAATCAATGTGGGATAGAGATATAAAGGGCATCAAAGGCAATATGAAGCCTGAAGATTAATGTGCATCGAAAAGTAAAAATTTTGGGAGCTTGACGATAGGATCAACAACAATGTTTTAGAGATGCAACGAGAGAGGCCTCAAGAGCTTATCCTCTAGGTGCTCTAATTGTTGATATTGTGATAGAGAATTGAGTCTATGATCCATACTCTGCAATACACACTGATTTGACCACCCTACAAGGTTATCCCAAGGCTACAGCTCCTCTAGAAGGTGATTCAGATCAACCTCAAAGATTCAAAAGGCTAGGAACAACAAATAAACCTCTTCAACATGAATGCAAACTCTTCAAATGCATCTCCAAGAGTATTCAAATAGACCACAAGAAGGAATGCTGATCAATGCTTTGTTGGATGCTACTAGATGAACCCTATAATTTATGTTTAAGAGTGACGGCTTGCAGTTTGTTTATTCAATCACCCTCCAACAACAGCCTTACTTCCAAATGAGGTTTTAATCCATGAAATTCTTTTTAGATCTAGACTGATGCAAATAATTTTCAAGTCACATGTTAGCTGATGCTTAGACTGCTGCACATGAAATGACGCCTAAAGGATGCCCAAAATTGAAAATAAGGCTGCCTCTACACAGGAACATGATCATATTTTCCAACGAACACCAATAAATTTCACCCAGAACATAGCATAATTGCTTCTCAGCTAGGTCTTTGACTGTGTTCTTGCAAGGGGTAGCTGCCCCAATGGAATACTTGGCTTTGGAGGATGAATGGAATCATAAAGGCTCAAGATGGAGTGATGTGTCTTGCCTTGCATAGCTATATCACCTTGGTTCATTATTGTGCATGATGTCATCATTGGAGCTTGACACTAGTACTTAGGAGTGGAGCAATTCGCTTATGTGTGGCTTACTTATGTTTAGTAGGCTTGGTTGTAAGGATTAAGCTGACCTATGCGATATTTCTTTCCTTCCTTGCCTCTCATATAAACAAAGAAAGGAGAGAGTATTTCCAAACATCACAACACATCACAAATTCATTTTTATCTCTTCTTTGGGGTGCTCTCTTAGTGGTGTGCTAAGGTTCATGAGGAAACCCTAGTGGAGCATAAGAGGAGAAGATGGACAATTCTTTCTTGAATTCTTCTTTGTACATTTGATCTCTCTCTCTTGGGCATTGGGGCTTCTTGGTCTCTTGGAGCATCTTGGATTCTACGATTAGGGTTTCATCCTTTTGAGGCTAGAGATTAGGGCTTGATGTATTTGGGGAAGAAAAGGAGGAGGTTGTCTTTCCTTGGAGATGTTGATGTTTGTAGCTCAGAGAAGTATTTCCATGATTTTGTGTCTTACTTATGGAAATCATTATTAATACCTCTTTGGAACCTAGGAAATTCACTTATTTAAAGTCTATTAAAGTGAATTCCTGTTTAGATGATGGAGGCTGATTTGGAGAAATGCCCAAGTTTTTGGCATTAAATATTTAAATTAATTAAATGAATCTCAACCATTGATCTCAAATGAGTGAGATTTAATCTCAACAATTGGAGTTAGGGTTTTGGTTCATCTCAATAGTATCAAAGGTAGCTGAGGAGAGAGCGGAAGATACACCATCACAAGAGTGAAACTCAAGCATCAAGTTGGAGAGAGAAAGACATTGTACTTCCAATTTTTTGCCATGAGAAAAACAACATTTCAAAAGACATTTGTAGGTGGGGCGTACCAGTCAAGCAGATCCATCACTTGTTTGTAGGGGTAGCCGTACAAGATTCTGTACAATGGTACAAATCCATACTTCCGAGTCCATACCATTATACAGATCAATCGTACAAGGATTCAATCCAGTCATTTGGATCTGTACAAATCATCATCTGTATAGTCGTATAGATTGGCCACGTGCATAGTCCCATACAATTGTACGGACCATACAATGGCCGCACAAGGCCATACAAGGAAACAGATTCAACAGCTTGTTTGTAGAGGGTTTTTCGGGGTGATTTTTTTTCGTTAGTAATATGGGACCCTTATATTACTAGATCAAAACTAAAGATATTTACATATCCTTATCCTTCAAACATGGAGTCAAGCATCGGTTTGGTATCCAAAAAAGAAAAGAAAAAATGATAGCCCATAAAGAAAGGCAGAGAAGCATGAGAGCATCCCAGCCCTTCAGCGTGGGCGCTCGATCCTGAAAACAGACAAGTGAATCCAATCCATAAAAAAACATAGACGTACTGTGCAAGCACGTGGGCAAGGTGTAGAGTAGATTCTATTTCAAGCATGATGTTTCAGCCTAAATGACACTTTTTTGCGACATGTTGCAAGACCAAATGTATTTACCCTTGCGACATACCTCCAATACTAAGTTTATTTTATTGTGAAAATGCAATCAGGCACCATGAATATTTTAGTGTGACACCATTCATGGAAATGATGTGCCCACAGATAACGGGTCTCGATATGAAAGAAGGAACATTTGGAGAGCTTAGCATAAATATTTTTCTCTCCCATATACTTCAAAATCAATGTCAAATACTCCATGTACCCCTTTGGAGTTCATGAATAGATCAATATATAATTAAGGAATAGTTGAACAAACACAAAACACAAATGTTGAACTCTCATTATAATTAATTAATTACCATGTTGAATTCTCGATAGTCATAAATGTAGAACAAAACACAAAGTATAGATCAATCAAGGGAGCATATTTTCCTTGTATGCAATCTATAGCTGAAGTTTATTATGTCAACACCATTAAACTCTACTGTAAAAATAGGCTCAAACATATTAGGCCAAATAGATATTATTACAACTGCAGGCTATGGATTACATACTAGGTTTCTCTTCGTCATTTAAAGCATAATATGGATATGCTTCATCTATTGCATGTAGTGAGAATAAGGCCAACTCAGCCTGTAGTTGTAATCATATCTATTTGGCCTAAATCTACAAGTCCTAATCCCCCTGAAGCTACAAGCCCTAATACCTAGTGGCATTCTTAAACAAATTTTCCTTACCTTGCAACAACAACTCATCGATGAACAATCTCTCTTCATCATCATCCTCATCAAATTTGCTTCTTAAAATGGTGTTTGACAACTTCATGTATATGGAGACTCTCTTTTGAAAGGAGAGGAGGAAGGCGGTTGGGAACCAGGTGCATGAAAGATTTGATTTTAGGAGGGAGCATAGAGGAGGAGGGTGATTGGGAACCTCCATCAATGGCGGCCATGACGTCTGCAGAAGAGGCGAACCTGAGAACCCTAACGTGCGAACTGAAACCCTAGCAGAGAGACTAAAAAATTTTGGTTATCCCCTATGTAAATATTTACATAAGTTCAATGAATGGTCACAAAAATAACATGACCATTTAAAATAACTTCCATAGTTTCAAGAAATAATAATTAATTAGTTATATATTTTTTTTTTCAAAACAACACAACCATTTTCTATAAAATAGTAAATTAAATCCCTCAAACATAACTCATTAAAACATAACTCATTCTAAGGACACATATAAATTAAAAAAAAAACCCTTAAACTTAATTTCCCCCAATTTGACAAATATCTTTTGAAAACTTGAAATTTTAGTGGCTATACCGCCAATGACATTGAAATCACCATTTTTGCTCATTTGCTGGGAAGAGAAATTGCTCGATCAGGTGGGGAATTTCAGTCATGGGTTGGAAAAATTCACCTCATAGCGGCGCGTGGGGATCGACCTGCATCTCCTCAGGTTGATTTCACTGATTTTTTCATAAAGGGACTTTCATAGATTAGGTTGTGTTGCATTCTATTCAGGATGAACGTTTTAGGTATTTTCTCAATCTTCTGCAACAATATTTTGTTTGACTTATTTTCCTTGTACACTCCATCCCTATAAACTTCACACAGGGTCGATTTCATTGATTTTTCATAAAGGGACTTTCACAGATTAGTTTGTGTTGCATTCTGGTCAGGACGAATGTTTTAGGTATTTTCTCAATCTTGTGCAACAATATTTTGTTCGGCTTATTTTCTCTGTACACTCCATCCCTGTAAACTTCACACCTGATAAGTTTACACCTGATAGATTAATGTTGGATTTTCCATCCTTTACTGCCCACTTTAGATTGGATGTGATATGCAACCCACTATAGCTCAAAAAATATTTAGATATTAAACAACCAACACTGTTCATTAAGTTTGAGGCAGTGCTATCTTCCACACATCCACCGAAATTCCAATTGCAGACCATGTTGTCACCTTCTTGTCGCATCATGCAATAGGAAAAGTGGGTGTTGTTGCATCATGCAAGAAGAAATAACGTATTCGCCCTTTGAAATTTGCTACAAATATTCCATTTACCCCCGATTTCCTATTAAATTTACCATGAACCCTTCAATCGCCACCGATTTCTAGTTGTAGAGGTTTTAATCAGTTAGATCGCCCCCGATTTCCATTAGTAGAGGTTTTTAGCATCTAGATCGCTCCAGATTTATGGCAGTAGAGGTTTATAGTAGCTAGATTGCCCCCGATTTACTACAGTAAAGGTTCATAGCAGCAAGTACACTGTAAATCAAAGGTACGGTTGCAAGATGGAATGCTTGACAACTCCTCTGTTCACTAATCTCGTTCTTCCATTTGCATATTTGGTACCAAATTGCTCAAAAAAATAATATTTTTTAGCATAATTACTCCAAAAATCCAATAATTTCACTAACATGTCACTGATAGGTCCCTTTTCATCAATGGATAATCCTGTTAAAATTGTACTAAGCATGCTCAAATTAACTACTATAATACCATACATGGCAGGAAAAATAGAACTGGTAAAAACGTTGACTGTGTAGTACTCTGTGTCAAAATAAATAACAAGACCAGCCCATAGACCAATAGAAACCTAGATGAAAAGCTTGCAATGCTTCAGAACCTTTATCTTTACAATCTAAACATTGAACTGTAGATAAAAATACTGATCATGCAAAATCCACAACCTTCAAATTTCACCTAGCTTGCACCACCTCGAGCTCAGGATTATCCTTGAAATGGGGAACAGTCTAACTCAGGAAATCAAAGTTTGGATGGAAGTCTGCATAAAAATTGCAACAAACGGATCATCTTTTATATAGTCATTATTATAGGGTTGAGGGTTATTTAGGTGATAAAGTGGACAATTTACAAGTCGAGGAACAATTCCAATAGCAAGATGGACTTTGAAATCTGGGGTAGAGCATAAAGCACCCCTCCAAAACACATCTTGAAACTAGATTCAAGCATGAAACTTACTATGCTTCCTTATAGAACAAATAGGATCATGCACTGGAGCGGCTTGCTCTGGTCAACATATTAATAATCTTCCTTTTACGCAACTCAGGCTATTGTGCAAGGTAGCAGAATGACCCTGGTCAAGGACATACGGTAAGGAACATGTGGCTATATAAACATCAATCTTATTCTAGTTCAAACCCAATCCAATTTGTCCAATGGGTCACTTTGAATAAAATCTCTGTAGATGTGCCATTAGATGTATTTGTGTTTTTGTCTGTCTCTTTTTTGTCAAAAAGAACGATAGCTATGGATTCCCTTCAAAAGGAAAAAATATTTTCTGTCTAGTTGAAAAGATAGAGTTCAACCATACTCATGTGGGGGGTTTGCCAAGGTAGTAAAGGAATAAATGTCTAAGTGGGAACATCCTCTTGACCTGAATGGAGTTCAAATGACTTTTTGAGAACACAATTACTAACCTATAGGACTTAACTAATCAGATTAGTGTCCTTTCATATACCTGGTTAGAAAGATAAATTTCATTAGTGGTGGTGCAACAATGACTATCTATGTTGTTTGTTAGATCACATTTTTTCATTTCAGACAAAAGAAAAGTTAAAACTGTTTTCAATAGTTATTGAACGACCAAACCTTTTGTGTCATTTCTGTGATTGACAAAAGTAAGGGAGAACTTCCTCTTCTAGTTACACTAATACAATTCCATTTGGCATTGTCACTAGCCATTTTTTTCCTCTTTACTTCCTTTCAAAGATACATGAATGCCTTTTGAATGAGCAAACCCGTTTTGGCATGGTTTATATGAACCTGTCTAAGGTGAGTCCAACATCTGGTCAATTCAAGTTAATTTTAACTAAATCTTGCAACTATCTTTGCTCATGCATTAAGAACACTGTTCACGAGTCTCCCTGGGTGGCCATTTGGTTTAGTATTGCTTTAATGGAAAATTGGTTAACAATTTTGTAAATTTTTTGGTGAAACATTATTTGCAAATAATATTATTTGGAAATTATTTAATTAAGGACATGACAGTCACACAATGACAGATGGTATGATTTTAGGGTATTTTGAAAAGAAGTTTGTGAATCTTGATGGTTAATATGAGGATGATTTACTAATGTTTAAGTTTCCATGTTTTTAATGATTCTAGCGCGATGGAAAATTTTAGTTGATGTGAAATTCCTGTTTGGGTATAAATTTGTAATCCGTAAATTGTTTTGAGGGGTTGGCTGAATAGAATAAAAATTTGGTTCTATTCCACAACTATGTTCTCTTTGTGTATGCTTATTTTTTGGTGGAAAAGTGGTTTTATATTTACCCATATCCATCAATTGGTATTAGAGATAATTCAAGCTTCGGTCATTTCCAACGATTGGTATCAGAGTTGGTTCAAGATTTGATCATTTCCAACAAGTGGTATCAAATCCAGTAAGGATAAAATCAGAGGAGAATAATGGTGTTGATCTAGTCTCCACCAGTCATATGTTGTGGTGAACCCAACCAATATTGTTGAATACTGAGCTATGTTCTTGGTATTGATATTCGCTCTTCCGTATAGTGATTTTATCAAGTCGGCTAGGTTGAATGGAGAATTTATTCTCTGTTCGAAGTCTTGAGACACAGGTTTTACTAGGTTTGAAATGCATGGTCTATGTGTTGAGATAATTGTTCTCTTAATCATGTTGTTCTTGGATACCCTCTAGCTATATGTACAATTGCCAAGAAGTTGTGTCATCCCTGTGTACCCTATGTGAGGATCACTCCAATAGTGACGATGTCATATTTATACGTGTGCAAGTATAGTAAGTTGGTTTAGCCTAAAATTTGCTTGTTGTTGCCATTTTCATTAGTGCACTAGTAGGGAGTAACGTTGGGTATTGTGAGTAGAAGTATCTAAGTGGTTTTAAGGGGAAGGAAATCCCCGGTGCATAAAAAACTACGAGTCCTTATTTTTTTGTTCTTGTGCATGTCTCTAGTTCAAGAGTGAGATGGTTGTAGAGCCTATTGGTTGTGAGAAAGTGTAGTTGACTAGAGGATATCCATCTTATTGTTTCTAAGACTCCTTATGACCAAGTTAAGTGGCACATATTGGTTTTTATTTGAATTCATTGATGAAGTTTGAGTAGGTCATATCCTATGTTGTGTTATGGAGTGTGTTGTGTCATGTGAATTCGAGAAGAATCTCATAGAGTATTTGACTATTGTGTATGAGAAAGGCAACCCAGTTATATGGGTTGTGTGATTTAGTCATAAAAAGGATGAAATATTGTGTTTAAGCTACCTAGTTAAGTTGTGTTCTATTGAGTAGCAATGAGATATAGTAGATAATAAGTGAAGGGTACATTTTTACTATGGAAATAAAAAATGAGTTCAACAACAAACACCACCAACATTTGGGGATAAAGAGGGCTTAGTGCTCTTAATTAAATTCCATTTTCCATCATCATCATAGTGTGTGACTGTGTGGAAAAGAAGAAGAATAGTGAATGTGTGGAAAAGAAGAATAGTGAATGTGTGAATGAATTCATGCCCAGCCCAATCAATGGTTTTGGAATAAGTGAAGGGTACATTTTTACTATGGAAATGACAAATGAGTTCAACAACAAACACCACCAACATTTGGGGATAAAGAGGGCTTAGTGCTCTTAATTAAATTCCATTTTCCATCATCATCATAGTGTGTGACTGTGTGGAAAAGAAGAAGAATAGTGAATGTGTGGAAAAGAAGAATAGTGAATGTGTGAATGAATTCATGCCCAGCCCAATCAATGGTTTTGGAATAAGTGAAGGGTACATTTTTACTATGGAAATGACAAATGAGTTCAACAACAAACACCACCAACATTTGGGGATAAAGAGGGCTTAGTGCTCTTAATTAAATTCCATTTTCCATCATCATCATAGTGTGTGACTGTGTGGAAAAGAAGAAGAATAGTGAATGTGTGGAAAAGAAGAATAGTGAATGTGTGAATGAATTCATGCCCAGCCCAATCAATGGTTTTGGAATAAGTGAAGGGTACATTTTTACTATGGAAATGACAAATGAGTTCAACAACAAACACCATGAACATTTGGGGATAAAGAGGTATTAGTGCTCTTAATTAAATTCCATTTTCCATCATCATCATAGTGTGTGACTGTGTGGAAAAGAAGAAGAATAGTGAATGTGTGGAAAAGAAGAAAAGTGAATGTGTGAATGAAGTCATGCCCAGCCCATAAGGGCTCCAAAAAAGTCACAGTGTGCTAGGAAGAGGCCAACAAATTCATGCCCAGCTGGAGAGGAGGAAAAAACAATAGAGAGAAGGAAAACATAGTCATAGACTGGACCATAGAAATATATAAGCAACATGAAGTTAGCAACCCAAACGATCAACTCAAGGCAGCAGTAACTCTAGGCGTCAATCACAAACCAACAAGGATTAGATTTGAACTTCATTCATGTCAAGAACTCCCTAGAAATGGAGAAGTGAACTTAATTTATAATCTTTAAAATTATTCTGGAAACGTCACTTAGACAATAAATGGACAATCTAGGTTTATTTTAGGCCTTAATCAATATTTGCAGCCTCATTTCTCCATATGTTGGGTACCTAAGTAAAGAAAAACAATAAAAACCTAAAATTTACAAATCTGGGTAGTTCCTTTGGGATTATATCAGTCCTCTTATCATCCAAACAACAACATTTGAAGGCCACTTGGTAGACCTGAAGGTGTGTGCCAAACAACCACCCTTCCTAAGGAAATTCAATTCAAAATACTATCAAACCTCTTACAAAATGCAGTGAACAAGTGTGAAATTGGCTACCAAGAAAGTGATAATCCTCATTACCAAAGTTGTAGACACTTAAAGTTATAGTACATCAGATAAAACTACAAGTCTTGAGAAGATATAAAGTCATTGCAGAAGACCTTTATTTCCCACCAGTGAAGCATATATACCGTTGACAATAGAAGTCACTGACATAAAGTCTCCAATAAAATCTGCATCTAGCATAAAAGGGACATGAGTGTGAAATATTGAAGTAAAAGAGCAAAGAGTACTCAAGAAAAACTAATCCCTTTCGTTTAGAAATTTAGTTCTCTTATAGGTGCCATGCAAGGTTACTTCAACACCCTAAAAGCATGATAAACTTGTCTCCAAGATAATGCCCAACTTTGGAAGGGGGTGTCTAGATGTCCTCCTTTCTATGAAATGTTTCCCTAGGTGACCCCCAAAATCCATGGGCATGGGAAACACAAGGGGATTTCCCTTGACCCTACAAGACATGTCCCCGTGGAGCATTGAGTTTTTGTTGTAAAACTAGAAGTGTTCCATTTTCAATGTTAGATTAGGTTATATTTGAGCAGTGAGTTAACTACTATTCCAAATTTAGAAGTATAAGTTTACACTTTGATTTTGTTATTTTTGGATGTTCGAGTTTCTAGACTTAGCAGTTTGCTTGTTCAGAATTAGATTAGGGTTTTAATTTTTTAGTTTGGGTTCCCACAGAGGTGTGCTACTTTGTATTTTTCTCCTATCCTTTTAGTATTTATCAAGCTGCAGGTGCCCAGGATTTCATTTATATGTGATGAAGTTATTTTCTTTAATCAAGTACTAATGGTATACTCAGGGTTCTTGAGTTCATTTTGCTGCACTCAACTTATTGGAGCAAGGAGTCCAATAAATCATTGTCTAAAATAGCATGAAGAAATGGGGAACCATGAGGTACAGGAAGTTCTCCCTTTTGAGGTTTAAAACTTTAAAGTCCCCTTTCTGAAAAATAACTGCAGAAGTAGATAAGATAAGATAAGTTTATTAATGTTTAACAAGTGACCATAAATAAGTCAAAGGGACTGATAGGTACATCAGAAACAAGACATAGTGGGAGAGAGACTGCAGCTACTAAAGAAAACCCTTGAATGGACAAAAGGGGAAGGGACCATTTAAGGTAGTGAGACCCTGAGATAATGAGCTAGAGATGAATATGTGCCGATTGCCACTACAATAGGCTCATCGTGTATTGGAGTAAAAAATTTAAATGCATATCCAGTGTGTGAGCAACTCAATAGATGGTAATGAAGTATGTTCTTGGAAACGAGTAGGTGTAGGAATAAATTGTAGTGGAGGTTTCCTTAGCTCATGAGATTTGTCAAGAACTATTGGCAACTTCTTTTGTATCTCGAAAGAAAATGGAGCGAAATCAACACTATGTTTGATGGTTCTAACTTCTAAGAGTGGAAAATACTCAAGGTTCTTAAAAATGTCTGAATGTCCAGTTGCAATATCTTGAATGAAGAAGGGAGTTGCTTGAAAGTTGATACCCGATTTATTTTGGCAGGTCACAGGTAGTTCAAAGAATGTATTGCATTGTTTCATTACTTGATTTCTATCAAAAGGGCTAGGAAAAGAAGAAGATGTGGTCCTGTATACTTTCTCATCTTTCTGAAAGCCTGTAGGTGTTTTGCTTCCCAAGGAAATTTATGAACAATCAAGTGGAGCTACGTCACAATGAACTGTATCCTTAAACGGCCTAATGGCAAAAGCCACTGCACATTGCTTTGTTACTAGCATTAGATTCCAAATATCTTTGGTCCAACTCAAGTGATAGGGGTAAGATGGGTTGTAGACTTGTAGTAGGAATTTTTAAATTTGAAACTATAGCTTTTCAGATACTAGCTTTTTCTAGCTGCCATTATCAATGATAAGAAAAACCAATCAATATTTTATTTGACAGTTTCGTGTGACAAGTTCTTTTTTCAAAATGGCTGGATAGTATTTGGTCATATAATAAATTGTGGATTTGGAGCAAGTGGATTGTTGATTGTGATCTCAACAACCTTCAGATTGTTGCTCTAGGAGGAAAGTAGTGTCACGGGGTTGTTGTTCAATGAGAAGAGCCTTGAACTCTGCCTTGGATTTAAGAGATTTTCATTTGTTATTGGAATGAATGAGCATATTTTGATAAGTATAGTACTTCCTTTATCCAGAGTATTGGAGTTAGAAGAGGGTTTGAGCAAGATATAATCTGTTATCTAACAGTTCTGTGTGACAAGTGATTCCTTCAATATGGCTGGATAATCTTTGGTTACTTAATAGATTGTGCATTTGGAGTGAGTGGATTGTTGATTGTGGTCTCTGCAATCTTTAGGTTGTTGCTCTAGGAGGAGAGCAGTGTCATGGGGTTGTTGCTCAGTGAGAAGAGCCTTAGACTCTGCCTTGGCTTTAAGAGCTTTGCATTTGTCATTGGAATGAGTGGGCATCTTTTCATAAGTACAGTACTTCCCTTTATCCAGAGTCTTGGAGTTAGAAGGGTTTGAGAAAGAAGCACTGGTATTGTTTCAATTCTTTCACAAACTTAGATCCAATCTTGGTTTCATTAACTATGGTTATTTTATATGATTAGTCCAAGAAATCTACTTCAAATCTGTGTTGCCAAAGCTGGAGTGAAGCAGGAGCAGGAGCTCCATTTCTCCAAAAACCACAAGAGAAAAATGTCCCAAGAGCATTTTATAAATAATATATATTTATGTATATTAGTGCATACATAATCAAAAAAACATGGAGGATGTCAAATTAGTTGTTGAAAAGATGAAAAGATACATATTTCTGCTATCTGTCTACATTATGATGAAGTTGTAAACACATCATCATAGTATATTAATCATGGAGTGTCAACCATTTGGCACTACATAGATAACATGTAGGATAGTTATACCGGAAAATAAATAGAAAATAAACATCTTATGAATGCATGTTGAAGAGATATTTGTGGGTAGTCGAAGAGATATTTGTTAGTAGTTATGCTAACATGTATTTTATTAGAAAATTTTAAGAACATTGTTATACTGATATAAGAATCCCATGACTGAATTGTATGTAGGGTGTTTTTGTATATGATAGTAATGGGAAGAAGTATCTTGATACACATTCAGGCCTTTGGAACAATCCTTTGGGTAATTACACAACATCCTTTCCTAAGTGCATTTTCTTAAGAGAATTGAATTTCATTTCCATTCAAGAGATGACCTTTCTATGGTTTCTACTATTTAGATTTTCCATATCATCTCTACAAAAACTATAATTTAAAAAGGTATCATTTTCTCATGTTAAATTGAACAATGTAAATATTTTGATACCTCTTGTTGTACACCCAAGTTTTCTACATTGTACAAGGGGATTTTCTATGTTACATACCAAAGGATATAATCTCTAACCCTCATGTTGGAGTGATAGGGAATCACAGCAGTGAATAACAATGAGTTCTAAGAATAACACTGAAGGACCAAGGGAGGATAGTTCAAAATATGGAGTAATACACCCAAACTTGATTTTTCACCACGATAGATTGATCCATAGGATCATCTATATATAACCCAAAGTATAACACTGACTCACAAGGGAGGATAGTTCAAATATGGAATAATACACCAAAACATGATTTTTCACCATGATATATTGATCCATAGGATCAATCATCTATATATAACCGAAAGTATGACTAACTCCCTTAAAATAAGAAGGGCATAGTCAACTTTGATCACCTTGAGCATGCATAATCTCTAGCTTTTTTGTTTAGACTTGTACAGCAATTGATCGAGTTGGGTCCACATTTATTTGGCCTGACCAATTAGTTGACTGCTCAATGGACCTCTCAGTTGATTTCCCTAGTTAACCTTCAATTGTTGACTGACTCTCTCTAGAAGATGCAAATATGTGATGAACTTGTTGTTTCAACACTCCTCGTCAGCACAACTATCTAAAGATTCAAGGGGTTAAATTATCTCTGTACACCCCTTGTAATTACAGACTTACAG
>LPNX010228528.1:58427-100283 GCA_001517045.1 Pseudotsuga menziesii | reverse complement strand
CATTATTTAATTCATATATCATTGAACTGCTACTAAGGAATCCATATTCCTTAGTAGGTGCTCATTCGCACAAGCTAGGGTGAAAACCCTAGCAACAGTCCCTTAGTCTTACTGGGATTTTCTCATAGTCATCAGCTGTCAGTTTAATCTCCACACTTGGCTTTGTAACCTTTTGTTTTTTCTTCTTGGGTTCCTCCAGTAGTGGGTCTTCTGTATCTTGTGTCTGGGTCTCTCCTCTATCTTTGCCCTTTTCTAATGGGTCTATTGTTGCGGTATCTGATTGTAGCGGTGTGGTATCTTCTAACTCTTGCTTCCATTGGTCATCAAAGTCTTTGATGATGCCCTCAATATCCTGCGCTGTCATCTAGTACCAGCCAGGAGCCCAATCATCCCTTTTAGTCCTTTTTGGTCTCAGGTGGATTCTATGGTGGTCCACCATAAAATTAAGCCAATCATCATATGTGTCTACAACCTCCTTGCTGATCCGCGATGTTTCTAGGAGGACTTTCCTCAGCAGCGTATAGTATTCATAGAATACTATCGCATTGAGCTTTTTCTTTTCTGGGTTGCTAGTCTCCCATAAGTTTGTATAGTGCATCCCTCTGGAATCACCACTCGCTAGCTGCCTGAATTGGGTATAGGGCGGCTCCTTCCACCCGACGAATGCACAAAGTATAATCAACCATGAAAAATGGAAAGGATGGCTTGCCTCATCCTATGCCGCCAAGAAATCTGCCTGAAACATATTTAACAAAAATAAAGACCAATTGAGTTGTTCCCCCTCTGCAACTTGTATGGAAAGTTTAATTACTGACCCTGTAACTTCCTTTGGCCGAACCTTGGTTAACAGTCTGCCTACAAGCAGACTAGCTGTAAATCTGAGTGTATTGTCTGATAGGCTTGCAATGTCATAAGCCCAACCTCCTCTCTGTAGTTGGTATTTGGAAACTAGGGTTGGTGATAGCTTGGGATCCTTAGTCTTTCCTGTTATATCTATCTTCGGGCATGCAGGTTTTACGTGGTTCACTCCCATGATGGAAGCTACGTCCATAGAACTGTGTATCTCTATTATAACTTGGGGGAAGCATACACATTTCTGCTACACCGCATATGCAGCTCGAGATCTTCTGGGTAACTCCGCACACAACCTGGAGCCCTTATCTCTTAGATCTCGTCTCTATCTCTATATTGCTTCTCTTACAATATACTCTTCCCTCTCTGTCAATCCTTGCGGATTTTTACATATAAGCTCAATGAGCCAACTATTGGTTACAGTAAGATACTGCCGCTAATAATAGAACCAGAGCTTGGCTTCTATATTACAGTTGTCTAGCCAACAAAACCAACCCACTAACCAACCAACCAACCAACCAACCCTTTTACAATACAAAATACATCCCTTTATAGGCAGCCTGAAGGTCTCGCCATTACAACACTGTGGGCCTGTCCCAATAGTAAACCCCAAACCCTAACTAGTGACAGTCGGCATATCTGTACTTGGAGTAGCCACTTTCCGTCACACCACAGCTCCTCTACAGTCTTCCATGCTTCCCGACACTGATCATGGGTACTATGCACCGCTTCTCTTCTTCTATCCTTCGTCTTCAATACCTCGACCTCATCGCTCCTTTTCCTTTATGAGGGTAGATGAACCCTCTTGTCTCCACCACTCCCTTCAATGCAGTGGGTGAGCTCTCTCTTCTCGGCCGCTCAGGTACCGTCATCTTCCTTGACTTCTCTGTCCCAACAGTCACGGTTTTCAGCTCTACTCTGTAGCTAGAAACATGCTACAGTGTCGTAGCTTTACCTCTTATATCTCCGCCAAAACTGTCTATCCGCTAAAATGGCAGCTTGTTCTGTAGCTGCGGGACCCTACTCCAACAATAAGTGCCTACAAGACTAAAGAAATATTGGAAGAGAAGTGAATAAGAAAACAAGAACTAGAAATCAAATCCTTGAAGGTAGAGCTACGAAAGGTATGTCTAACAAAATTTGAATTTGAAAAGGACCTCTCAGAACTCAGAAAGGAGAATCATGTATTAAAAGGTCAACTGCAACAATCCCATGAGGATGATCTGAATTTAAAAATACAGATGGGAAGACAATATCCTTGATCTGAAAAAACAAGTAGAAGAAGTCAAGAAAATAGAAGAATATCTAACGAGACAACTCCAAGAGAAGATAGAAATCTGTCAACAACAAGAATTGAAGATCCTCTCTCTGAAGGAAGACCTGGACAATACAACTACTTAGATAAAGACAAATTTGAAGATTGAGAATAACAATATGGAAGAGGAATAAAATACTAACAGCTATACACTTATTCTTAGAAGATTCCATGATCAACAAGAATCAAGAGAAGTTACAACTCAGAGATATCCTATGATGTTCAATGGCTACTGTTACAAGTGCAATAAATATGGTCAAAAATCCATCCATTGCAGAGATCATGAAAAGATCACGCCAACAAGAAATCAAGATGGATTTTCCATTCAATGTTACAATTGCTATCATTATGATCATTTTGCAAAACATTGCAGGATGCAGGTGTAACACCTTGGTTTTGACCCCATTTGCATTTCAATAAAATTATGTAAATAATCATGGTGTGGAGCTAGGAAAAATCCCACCATTGATTTAGTATTTATGTTTCGGCGATTAAGTTTGGGCCGATGGTATTTTGTGCTAGCTGGCACATTATTATTTTGGACATCATGCTAAATTTGCAATTTAATAATTAAAAATATACAGCCATCTATGTCAACGCAACTAACTAATATGGGGGCATGATTTTCCAAAGGATAAGGGAGTGGGGGATTGGAAGAGTGGGCAAAATTTTGAAATGGGTAAAGCACCATTTCTGGAAAAACGTTTTTAATTTTTCCTGGGAAAAGAAAACACAAAAAATGGCTACTTTTCCCTTACGCATGGGCATTTCACCTCCCCTCACAATTTGGATTGCATGTAACGTTTTTGGATCCCAATATTCATTCACATAGCAGAAAGAAAGAAAAACCACTCTGTGTCTAAACCCTGGACGATTCTCTCCGGTTCTGGGTTTTTTTTTCCCCTCACGATTTTCTCATGTTCGGCAATTTGTTTCCTTTTCACGATTGTTCCTGTTTGCTGGTCGTTTTTCCTAAACATGGTTTGTGTCTTGATTTGAATAATCAACAAACATTTTCATTTTTTGTTTTCATCTACTTTCCCCCCTATTCAGCGGTTGTTTTCCTTCCCATGATTTTCCTGGTTGCCAGTGATTTTCTGTATACGATTGCCTAGCAGTTGATTTGGTGTTTTGATTGAATTGACCAGTAAATGATTTTGTTTTGGTAATGGCAGCCATCGGTTTGGCTCCGACAATGTTCAAAAAATCTTGATTACTATGTGTGTATGTAATCCCTGGCGTCTGCTACATTTTTTTAATTTCCAGCATTGAGATAACTGTGTGCACATCCTTGCTTTGACATCTACATTGATTGAAGGAATATAAATAGATTCTAGACTTGCTTGATAAACCTAGTGTGTGGAAGAACCTCTCAGACCAATCTAGAAGGATATTTTTCTTCTTTGCATGCCTTGAATAGCACTAGAAGGGAAGGCATGGCCTGAGGGACTATGTAGCAGAGAAGGGAATGCTTCCTTGTGTTGGGTGTGTAATTGTTTAGAAATCAGGCTAGATCTAGTGTGGGTGTTCATAGCTCTGGGGATGAGCTCACTAGCTTAGGAGTCAGTCTTCCCACCTCCTTGGAACCCTAATAAACCCAACTAGAAGGATGGCTTGGCTGGTATCTTGAGAAACCCATATGTTTTCTTGGCGGTGTCTCATTTGAATTTGGCTAAGTGTAAATCACTATCTGTGTAAGTCTGATAAACCCAACTGTGTTGGATTGACTGAAATTTTATTGTATCCATGGCTATGGGTGAATTCTGCCAGTGTTCCTTATTCCTTGGGGAAAAACATGCCCAGCTCGGGTGTGGACATGCTACTAAGATATTAGAGAGCACACTAGCCTATGGTTGGGTGGAACATTGCAGCGACATAGCTGGTTGTGGGACAAAATTATTTCAAAGATAAGTATTTTCTTATATTTTATTTTCTGCAACTATAATTGTTTTATGAATAACTATGAACATGATGAATGTTTGAATGAATGTAATTGCTTCCATTGTATATTGCATTATGCATCTGTTTATACTTATGAATGTTTTATTTCAAGGAAATTTATATATATATATATATATATATATATGTGTGTGTGTGTGTGTTCATGGGGCTTAGATTTCCTAGGTTGATAGATGTTGTCGCGTCTTCTCCGCCGAGTAAGGGTTGGGGGTGTGATAGTGTGGTATCAGAGACCTAGTTGTAGCATTGGGCCTCAATGGGCCAAGATGGAAAAATTGAAAGAGGTAGAAACAACCTCTGTGATCAGCAGAAGGAAAGGGGGAAGATGGGAAAGTTTTCTGAAATTCTTCTAAGTATGAATTTTTTCTAAGTATTGGAGAAAACCCCTCTTTGTGTGGTAGCTAAGAAACCTAGAGGGAGCCGCAATGGTGACTATTACTGTCTTTCTTTTCCAGCATGGCAGGCGGAAGCAGGGCTTTGAGCCACAATGGTGGGTAGAAGTCAGGCTTTGAGCCGCAACGGCAGGTGGAAGCTGGGACTCGAGCAACAACGGAAAAAAGAAAAGGAACTGTGAGTCACGATGGTGGCGAATCAGAAAAGAAGTTGGAGCTAATGTGTGGGGTGGGGAGAAAAAAAAATTTCTGACAAACAGAGGTTTTTTGAAAATTTCTCTAAGTGACCAAATTTTTCCATGAGCGGCATGAGAAGAATCATTTTGTTGTTGTGTCAGGTAGAAGATGGAAAGTCTTCTGCAGCAACGACTGAGAAGTTGGAAGCGAGCCGACACAGCGGGCGAAAGTCCAAAAATTTCTGCAACGACGGCTGTGTCGCCTGAAGGGAATTGACACTCATCGGCTGAGAGGAGTTGATGCGCAGTGGGTGGAAGCCAAGCTTTTCATCGCTAAGGAAGAAATAAAAATGTCTAAGTGTTGGTGGAGGCAGGCAAAAGAAGATCGGGGCCGTAGTTACGGATGGAAGTTGGGGAAAGAGCTGCTATGCAGTGGAGAAGAAAAGAAGATGGAGCCGCTACACGGTGGAGAAGAAAAGAACATGGAGCCACTACGCGGTGGAGAAGAAAAGAAGATGGAGCCGCTACGCAGCAGAGAAGAAAAGGAGAATGGAGCCACTACGTAGCAGAGAAGAAAAGGAGAATGGAGCCGCTACACGGCGGATGAGAAATAAAGAATCAAGTCGCAACGGTAGATGAAAAATGAGGATCAGGCCACTGTAGCAGGTGCTAAAATTTTTCCGATACAGCGGGTGAAAATTTTGAAAATTTTGCTGAAACAGAGAAATTCAGCAGGGTTTTTCAGTGAGATCTACAGGGATAGAAAGATGAAGAAATGGTAGCCTGTTTATGCACCCGATTGCGCCAAATCGAAGTATTTACAAAAAAAAGACAAGGGTGCTGCCCTTGACTCTCCCTACAGCAAGGGGGAGAGCCCCCTTGACCCCCGTCATCCCCCTAAGATAGTCATTCTTGTGAAAGAAAATTCAGTGTTTTGGGAAAAGATGTCAATGTATGATTCATGTGAATGTTATCAAGCTAACAACTGTGTTATTAACAGATTTTGCAGAATTATAGTCGTCTTCAAAAGAAGCATTACGAACAGTGCAGTTTGGTAAAATAAGTTGTGGTTCAGCCATGAGAACCCATGACGGATATGATGCACGGAATTCTTACGAGCATGCGTAAGACGCTATAGGGGAAAATAGATGAGATGGAAATGGTGATATAGAATCAAATGGAAGGATATTTCAGGATACTCCTCCAGACATTGCAGCTACCATGAGAATCCTGATTAAAGCCCAGGAAGAGCAGCATCAGTTGAATACTGCTATGTTGCAGAGTTTGATAGACTTGTAAAGGAAGATGGACTCTGGGCATGGAACAATAAATCTATGAGGTATTAGGAGTAGTACCAGAAAAAGAAGAAAGACATCTAGTGGGTCATCTGACTTAGAATAATCTAGTGGGGATTCAAGCTCTTCTTCTCACAAGAGCAAGAGAAAAACATGTTATAAAAACAACTCACGGGATGAATTCAAGAAGGCTAAGCCTCCTACATTTGATGGTGAGGTCAAGACTGGACAAGAAGCTGAAGCTTGGCTTCTTAGGATAAAGAAGTATTTCCAAGTTTAGGATTATTCAGAAAACATGAAGGCAAAAGTTTCCATATTCAATCTAAATGGAAGGCCACCCATTTGGTGGGAGCACCTCAAAAAAGTAAAAAGGATCAGTGAAAGAAGGCTTAAGTGGAAACAGTTCAAGAAGTATTTCAAGTAGAAATACCTCTCTGGCAGGTATTATGTTGACAAGATTAAGGAGTCCCATGAGCTTATATTGGTATAGTAAACCATGGAAGAGTATGCCAACAATTTCTTGGAATTGTATGACAGGTACATCAGGAATGAAAAGGTAAAGATATTGCATTTCCTAAGTGGGTTGCCTCAGTTTTACAAAGACCATATTGATTTCTATGAGCCAAGAACTCTGGAAGAGGCCATAATAAAAGCTAAGTATTGCTATGAGAAAATATTTATTGTTACAACAAGACTTTTGCATGCTTGGATGAAGAAGGCAACCTAAGGGTTTTGAAAGGATTTCCAAAGGTGATCTCCAGAAGGAAGTCCTCAGCAATGCAACTGAAGAAGTTCTACGGGAAAAGTTGGAGAGTGTATGCAACTCGTGTTTTGGAGGTAGCGGATAATGATACTCCTAGGTTGGAGGGTTGTCATGTGGTACAGGGACTCATACTTATTAGAGCTAATGATGCAGCTACACGAGTTGTGGAAAAAGAAGAACATCAGGTCTAGTATGTCCCAGTGAGGAGCACTAGTTGGGTTTACAGGAAGTTGAACAAGGTCACTGCAAGGAAAAAGTATCCTTTGCTTAGGATTGATGACCTCCTTGATTGAGTATGAGGATCAAAGGTATTCTCCAAGCTTGACTTAGGGTCTGGTGACCATCAGGTGATAATCAACGATGAAATGTTCATAGGACAACCTTTGGAGCAAGGTATGTATCTTATGATGCCTCATAAATAATGTTTCAGTAAGTATCTGAATAGGTTTGTTTTGTTCTCCTTGATAGCATTCTTATTTGTTCTGAGAATGAGGAAGAACATGTAAAACCTTTAAGGATGAATTTGAAATTTCTCAGGGAGCATAAGTTGTATGCAGGTTTCAGCAAATGTGACTTCTATGGAGATAGAATTCCTTATTTGGGTCACATTATTTCAGATAGAAGAATATCTGGAGACCCCGAAAGGACTGAGGCCATGTGGAATTGGCCTACTTCAAGAAAACTAATAGTGTGACTTATTTTGTGGGACTTGAAGGGTATTGCAGGAAGTTCATAGAAGGATCTCCTACATGTAAGTGGATCCTATGTATAGGCCAAGGAGGCCTACTCGTGAGCTTGTATTCCCATGAGGGAATGGATCTTGTGTGTATGTACAAACATACGAGGACTTTCTGAAGACTCAAGTAGAATGACTTGAGCATAGCAGTAAGGTTGTGCCCAATGGAACCCAAGGCAGGAAGCTGCCATGTACCATGTACCATGAGAAGGGTCTCATGACTGAAAAACAGGTTTTGAAGCTTCAGATTGCAATATTTTATGTTATTATGGGAGACTATAATCTTTTGTGATGGTTTTGAATTATGCTAACCATGGATATGCTTGTCTTGCATTATTTAATGACTAAAGCTTCCTATTGATAACTACTATTGTTTAGCTGATTTAAAATTGTGTCAGGATGACATGTTGTATGCAAATGTCCAGGTTTGGGACAGCATGTGTAAGTAGGGGACGAGTGATCCCACTTGCAAAAGACAAATGATATGAGGATGACCTCATGATTGCAAAAAAAAAAAAAACTAATTTTATTTAGGAAACAGAATTGTGAATCAACGTCATTGATTGTTTGATATTTGAAATCATGTATGCATGAAATAGATTTGAAAATCTATGATTAAATTTTATGATGTCATCTCATGTGAACTGCATGCTTGTATGTAACGCATGTGAGATGATGAAAGTACACCCTTGGAGTACATAGCTTCTCGAAAGGATGTGTATGGGATATAGAGCTACTCGAAAGAATGTACTGGGTGCACATGGCTCCTTGAAAGGATGTACTGAGTGTACATAGATTCTCGGAAGAATGTGTTGGAATAGGTTTGGAAACCTATGATTGCAATTATTTTTATGATGACATCTCATATAAACTGCATGCTTGTATGTAATGCAGGTGAGATGATGAGAATATGTACTGGATGTACATGTTTCCTCAAAGGGATGTACAAGGTGTGCATATCTTCTCGAAGGAATGTGTTTGGAATAGGTTTGGAAACCTATGATTGCAATTATTTTTATAATGACATTTGATGAAAAATGCATGTCTATATGTAACGCAGGTGAGATGATGCAAACATGTATAGGGAGTACATGGCTCCTCTGGAAGGATGTACTTGGGTACATAGAGTTGTTATTGAGCACCTAGGAAGGTGTTAGGCTCTGAAGTGGGGCTGATCAGATCTCGGTTGAAAGATGTTATACAGATAAGTATTGGATTACTTGGAAAATCTTAATTGACTTTCTGTAATTACACATGTGCATAATGATTCAGCTAAGATTTTTTATAATCTTGTTAAGAAATAAATCCTGCAAAAATGAATCTTACATGTGAATTAATCTATTATGGTACTTAGAAAAGAAGCACCTGAATAGTGGTGAGCACTAGAGAAGGTGCAGAATGTTGAACACAACTTCTATTGAAGCACCCATAGAGGTGTTGGGCTCAAGAATGGACTTGTTAGACCTCGGTTGAGAGGTATTTGCAAGTGATCCAAGGCTTGCAGAATTTTGGCTACCTTTTAATGCACACCCTGGAAAGCACTGGAAGGGTGGGTACGCTCGAGGGACTATATTGCAGAGAGGAGGTACCATCATTGTGTGGGGTGGGTAGGTTTTTTGGTGCCATGAATCCAAGCCTAATACCTGTGGAACCCAAGAAGATACTTATGTAGATAAGTATTTGGTTCACTTGACAACTTCCTGTCAATTTTATGTCAATATACATGTGCATGTGATCCATCCATAATTTTTGGGAAAATATTATGAATACTAACATGGTAATTGACTCATTGCTTGGGGCTTGAGCATAGGTATTGCTGGTTTCCAAAGACATCGGGAATATTCCAAGCTAGGGAGAAGGATTCTCTGGGACCAGGAAAAAGATCCTATGGTGTGAGTTGATGCATGCAATCAAAGACTTGGACGAGTTCCAGATCATGCCAGTGGACAAATAAAGGTACAGAGGAAGCACTATAGTCCTAAAAAGGGCTACATGGGAGCTGAAAGATGCTATGCGAGTGGTACATCTATTTTGTTTAAAATTGTAAAGCACTGAGGACAGTGCTACTAAAGGGGGAGGGGAATGTAACACCCTGATTTTGACCCCATTTTCATTTAAATAAAATGATGTAAATAATCATGGTCTGGAGCTAGGAAAAATCCCCACCATCGATTTAGTATTTATGTTTCAGTGATTAAGGTTGGGCTGATGGTATTTTGCGCTAGCCGACACATTATTATTTTGGACATCATGCGAAATTTGACATTTAATAATAAAAAACCTGCAGCCAACTATGTCAATGCAACTAAATGATATGGGGGAAATATTTTCCTAAGGATAAGGGAGTGGGGGATTGGAAGAGTGGAAAAAAAGTAGAAATGGGTAAAGAACCATTTCTGGAAAAACATTTTTTTAATTTTCTTGGGCAAGAAAACACGAAAAATGACTACTTTTCCCTCACACGTGGGCGTTTCACCTCCCCTCATGATTTGGAATATGTGTAATTTTTTTGGATCCCAATATTCATTCACATAGCAGCAAGCAGGAAAAACCACTATGTGTCTAAACCCTAGACGATTCTCTCAGGTTCTGCGATTTGATTTTCCCTTCACGATTTTCTCTTGTTAGGCAATTTGTTTCCTTTTCGCGATTGTTCCTGTCTGCTGGTCGTTTTTCTTGAACATGATTTGTGTCTTGATTTGATTAATCAACAAAAATTTTCTTTTTTTGTTTTCATCTATGTTTTCCCCTGTTCGGTGGTTGTTTTCCTTCCCACGATTTTCCTGGTTGCCAGTCATTTTCTGTATACGATTGCCCAGCAATCGATTTGGTGTTTTGATTGAATTGACCAAGAAATGATTTTTTTTTGGTAATGGAAGCAGTTGATCTAGATCCAACAATGTTCAAAAATTCTTGATTATTGTGTGTGTATGTAATCCCTAGCGTCTGCTACGTTTTGTTAATTTTCGGCTTTGAGATAACTGTGTGCACATCCTTGCTTTGGCATCTACATTGATTGAAGGAATGGAAATAGAGTCTAGACTTGCTTGATAAACCTGGTGTGTGAAAGAACCTCTCAGACCAATCTAGAAGGATGTTTTTCTTCTTTGCATGCCCTAAATAGCACTGGAAGGGAAGGCATGGCCTGAAGGACTTAGTAGCAGAGAAGGGAATGCTTCCTTGTGTTGGGTGTGTAATTGTTTAGAAATCAGGCTAGATCTAGTGTGGGTGTTCATAGCTCTGGGGATAAGCTCACTAGCTTAGGAGTCATTCTTTCCACCTCCTTGGTAGCGTGATAAATCCAACTAAAAGGATGGCTTGGTTGGTAGCCTGATAAACCCATATGTTGGCTTGGTGGTGTCTCATGTGAGTTTGGCTAAGTGTAAATCACTACCTGTGTAAGTCTGATAAACCCAACTATGTTGTCTTGACTAAATTTTATTGTATCCTTGGTTATGGGTGAAGTCTGCTAGTGTTCCTTATTCCTTGGGGAAAATCATGCCCAGCTCGGGGGTGGTAGTTTTTCTAAGAGATTAGAGAGCACACTAGCCTATGGTTGGGTGGAACGTTGCAGTGACATAGCTGGTTGTGGGACAAGCTTATTTCAAAGATAAGTATTTTCTTATATTTTATTTTCCACAACTGTAACTGTTTTATGAATTACTATGAACATGTTGAATGCTTGAATGAATGTAATTGCTTCCGTTGTATATTGCATTATGCATCTATTTATACTTATGATTGTTTTATTTCAAGGAAATTTATATGTGTGTGTGTGTTTGTGTGTGTGTGTGTGTGTGTGTGTGTGTGTGTGTTTGTGTGTGTGTGTGTTCATGGGGCTTAGATTTCCCAGGTTGATAGATGTTTTCACGTCCTCTCCACCGAGTAAGGGTTGGGGACATGACGGAAATGACCAGTTAAAGTTTGGAGAAGAAAGCAAGTCAAATCGAATGATATGAACAATCAGCCTACTAAATTATGGAGACAGAAGTTAGGAGATTGTACCATTGATAAAAACATAAATGATGAAAATATTGGGATAACCCAATGCCATTTTGGATACTATCGACCAGTGATATGAAGTGTACAAGGAACGTGTAAAAGGAAATATGTACCTAATTATCAAATTTGAGTATCATATAGTAGTTGGTTCCAGCAGTATCTGTGTGACAGAATACAAGTCCATCAAAGAAGCATTAGTGCTCAGTGATAAGGAAAGAAGTAGTGCCAAAAGAAGTTATTGGTGCCATTAATGCGAATAGGAAGAAAATTTGAAAAGGAAGAGAAGTTCATGACAGGGAGGTCATGGCCTAAGGGGGAGCATGCCCTGAGGAAGAGCAGTATGGTCAAAGGATGTTCCATTTTCCATTGATTCCAAAGGGGGATATATGTTTTGCTGAAAATTGGAGCTTGTTCTAAAGAGGAATTATGGTTTTGTCATCAATGACAAAGCGGGAGATTGTTGATTAAGTTTTCATTGATTCCAACGGTGTCTAGTAATTGATGCCAATTGTTGAGTCCTTGGTGCCCCTGATGGTTAGCATTTAGTTTGTGGTTGTTTATGTCAGAGGATCCCTTTTGACCTTGTCCAAGCCCAAACTTGAAGCCCTTCCAGGACTTGGAACAATGACAAAGGCCCTGGTTACCCATTGACTTGGTCAAGTGCCCCTAAGTTGTATCTTGGTCCCATTTGAGTCCATTGTCGAGTTCCTTATGATGAATATGGTGTTGTCATTGATGACAACATTAATGACAAAGGTGAAGTGTGATGATATGTCATGAAGCCTAAGCAAGCAAGTTGAAGGGGCAGGGCCAAGTAACCCATTCTGTGGCCATTTGTGACTTGATGAGGTCACGAACTCATGAATATGGCCTTAGGGCTTTCCAAAGACATGGTACCCACATACAGTGTGCATGAGGACTTGAAGGTATGGATTTAACACAAGTTGAAACAAGAATTAAATCCCAAATACATTGAAGTCAAACCAAAATTGTACAAAGAGAAAAATCCTAACATTTATCTACAAGTCGGATCCAAATGAATTTCTACGAGTCGGCCCAGCCCAAAAGAAATATAATAAAAATAAAAATAAAAAATAATTACTTTTAATATGTCGGATCGAAACAAAAAACACATAAGAAAACCATTATAAATAGAAGTCAACATTTTTCACTTTGATGGGAAAAAGAAGTGTGGATCATCTCTGAATTTCGGGGGTATGAAACAGTTCTGAGGCAGCCGCAATGAAGAAAAAGTATGATCTTGAGTTAAGCCTTCTGAAATTATGGTTAATTAGGAAAATAACAGAAAAGTGCTAAAGGAGTCATCAAAAGAACTTGAGAACACTTTAACTCTCTCTTGGGATAGCTGAATTCCAAAGGACTTTATCTCTGATTTCGTTCTTTCCAATCTCAGACATTGTGGCAGCAACAACAGTTCACTGATCAAAGTTTTTTTTGTATTATATATTTGAACTTTGGGTGGACTAAGGTGGACAAGATGCAGGATATGGTGGTCTGAATTTTGGGTCAACAAGGACAGTCGCAAGAATAATTGAAGTCTGATTTTTGTTTAATTTTTGGATGAAGATTATATAACGTATGAAATTTGGTGGAAAGTGTTTGAGATCTCTGAGGCAGCTACATATGATCCATGATCTGAAGGAAGGGTTGATCCTTGCACTCACTTAAGACATCTCTGTACACATCCTTGTAACCTAATTCATGTAATATGGTTCAAGGATTGAAGTGATGTGATGAAGGTCTATTAACTACAACATAAGTGAAATATCAAGCTCTAATCTTCACTGCACTAAGGTTGTTAAAGGTATGTCTTCAAAGCAGTGAATCTAAGCAACTAATATAATCAAAATCATCCGAAGGGATTAGATGAAGATCAAGTTTTTGTAGACATGGGAGTCACAGACATGTGTTGAAGGTGAAAATAATAGACAGACATAGTGACAGTTTCACAGTCAAATATTGACCTCACTTTGAGTGCCATGATGTTGATGAAGATAGCAAAGTGACTTGACAAGTGAAAATATGGTGCGACAGTGATGACAAGATTGTGTTGACAAGAGTAATGTAATTATTGAGATGTAAGTTGAAAAGAATGTAATTACAAGCAGGGTCTTGTACATATATTCTTAGTAGGATCTAAGAAAATACCAAGCAGAGTCTTGGATAGAAGTAGGTGCTTCTGTATCAGCATGTGTTTATTTACCTCATGGTTGGAGTCATTGAAATACAAAAATATTACATACATTATATCTTGTGACTCTTGTGAAATGTGTTGATGATTATGCTTTTTATTTGATGAATGGATTGATTATTGATGCATAGTATATTAATGAATATCGTGTTGAATTGAATGTGAAATGATGACTTAAGTTTAAGAGCTTGAAGAGGTGAAAAATTGAATTAAGTCCAAGCTCACCAATTCACCCCCGCCCCCCCTCTTGATGATCCATTGTGTCTAACAATTGGTATCAAAGCGGGCCTTCAACATAATCCTAACAAGCTTAAAGGGATTTGGGGACAAAATCATGGAAGGATCAACAAAGCTCATTAACCATGAAGTTCTAGTTTTGTAGAAGTCATATTACTTTGGTTGGAGGAGTAAAATCAAAGAATACTTGAAAAAATTTGATGTTTGGGAAATAGTGGTTGACCCACCTAACCAGTCCAACAAAAAGACAAAGACAGTTGTTGAGACATACAACAAGATTGCCTTGAACTTTTTTATGGATGTTCTATCAAGCTCTATTCAAGAAAGTGTAAAATATTACACCTCTGCCAAGGATCTTTGGTTCAAGCTGGAAGAAGAATACCGAAAGAAAAATCAAGACAAATAAAAGGAAGCAGAAGTTAAGGATGAAAGGAAAGAAGAAAAGCAGGTAAAAGCTTCATATATAAGTGGAGGTAAGTACTCCTCAATGGATGATAACTCTGAATGTAATGATGATGAATTTGTTCTTATAGAAGATGAAGAAAAAGTTTTGTTGAAAGAAAATAATGCACTTATAAGCACTTTGACATATATTGATCTTAGATCCAATCCAAGACTTAAGAATAAAATGATGAGGTCATTTGAAAAATACAAAGAGGAGACAAAAGCTTTTCTAATTAAGTTATTGTTGACTAAATTTTCATTGATTCCAACAGGTGTGTGTCGGTGTGTCTTGGTGCCCCTTGAGGAGCCCTTGAGGGTGAAGTAAGTGTCAGTGTCTAAGGAGACCTTTTGACATTGTTCGAGCCCAAGTATGAAGCCCTTGGAGACCTTGAGACAATGACAAAAGTCCTATACACCCTGTAGAGTGTTCAAGTACCCAAAAATCATCTTATGGTTCCCTAGTTGTTTCTTTAGGGTTTCCCAATACCAAAACTATGCCCTATTTCCCATGATTGTGTCCTTGGTGGGTTGAAAAAATTGCAAGAGTCCAAATGACCCTTTCAGTGGTCATTTGTGTTTAATAAAGGTCATGGTACCCTAGGAGAATCCTAGGCACCCCACACCTTGATTGTTATGTGTCTTCACCTATGGTAACTCTAATGACCTAACCAAATACCCTAAAACCATCACCCTTGCTCCCTAAGCCTACATTCTACTCTATGCCTTGCCCTTAAAACACTAGTAATATCCCAACATTATACAAAGATTCCCTAATATATAAAACCCTAATAAAAGTTGTAACAAGTAATAAGTATTAAAAGATAATTAAAATAATATTAAATTGAAGTGCTAAAACATCTTAATTTAATAAATTACTTAAACCCTTATGACAAGAAGTGGTTAAACATTTCTACTATCGAAACTCACATATTTTAATAATATATGATATTAAAACAAACAAATTAAATGTTAATTAGGAAAGATAATTAAAAATTAAAATCGCTACCCTCAACATCCACTTATAAAGACTAACTCCCATTAAAAATATTTAATAAATCAAACCAGTCTTTAATTACTTAAATTGTAATATTTAAACTTGTTAAAATAAAACTTAACCCTTCTATCCTACACCTACAAGTTGGATATCAAACAAGTTTTAATACCTTGAAAAAAAAATAATAAAACTTTATTTTTTTAACCCTCAAACAGGTCGGCCCCCCAAAAAAGGCCTTTTTCAACGTGTATAAATAACACATTGTTGATCATATTTTAACCATAAAAAAATTCATGGTCAACTGTGGATTTTCGGTAGACTTCTGAGGTATTTTGTAGGGTTTCTACAATAGCAGGAAGAGGAGTAGTAAGTCTGAAAATTTCATAGCGTTTTGGCAGCAGGAAGAGTTGCAGTAAGTCTGAAATTTTCGTAGCTTTTTGGTAGCAGGAAGAGGAGCAGTAAGTCTGAAATTTTTGTGGGTTTTGGGAGCAGAAAGAGGAACAATCCTTATTTTTTGTTATGGAATCAACGGTCCTCTTTGCAAGGATGTGACAGTCCTGATTTTTGTTCAAACAAGAACAGTCCGAGTTTGAGAAAGGTTGTTGCTAGATCGGAGATATTTTTCGGTGACTCTTTGGTTAAAGAAGTAAAGCCTTGAAAAATATTCATACACTGTTGGTTATTGTCTAGGTTTAAAAGCTTCCTTCATCATCTGGGGTTATCTATTAACAAGATATGTTTATACTCAGATAGTTATATGTACCCAAAAAATGATATGTCCGTAGATATAAAGTGTACAAGTGAATATGTAATGGGTAAACAATGAATGTACTAGTGCGTAAGTAGCATGTGAAAAAATAGTGAATGTGTGTAAACAGTATTTATAATACAAATAGTGGTTTGTTGTTGTGATGATACTCTTCCATGTTATGATGAACTCTTTGTGATGCACATTCTACTATACGCTTTCATTTCATGATGATGACGTGATACATGACTTTATGATGACAATCATATGATGATGAATATGTGTGGTCTAGAGTGATGACAGTATTCTATGCACTATGATGTGTCTTGTTACATACATATCACATGTTGATGATGATAGTACATATCCTATGAATTTGATAACCTATGATGATGTTCAACAATAGCAAAGCACAGATACTTCAGTGATTATGGATGACAATGAGCAGTGTGTGGCAGTGACATCTATAGGGATGATTGATAGTGATTAGAGTGTAGAGGTTATCAGCAGCAGAAAGTGCATGGTTTGGCGTGTGACAGGTCCACAGGTTCAGCAATCTCTTCTTACCAAGGTGGCAGGATGGGGCAAGGAAAGGAGGTCGTAGCCTCCTTCTGGTTGAAGCCGAAAAACTAGGGAGTGGCAACTTTCTTCAGGTCATAGCCTGTAAATAAGGGGGTCGTAGCCTCTTTCCAATTAAAGCTGGAAAATTGAAGTCTATATAATAAGGGGGTTGTTCCCTCCTTCTAGTTATTTCTGGAAAACTATTTTTAAAAGGCTTCTGTGGTTTTACCCCCAGAACTTGGGTTTCCACGTCCAAAACTATTGTGTACTGTGCATCTCGTTATTTTATACACATTGATGATGTGCTGTGATTGGTGATCAGCAACCTGCTTTTGATTAAAATTTTAAATAGTGCAAATACTGATTCACCCCCCTCTTAGTATTTCAACAATTGGTATCAGAGTAGGTTCCTTCAGAACAGACTAGCTGCTGGAAGGTAATTATGGGGAAGTTTGCTAAATAAAGCAAATCTAGAACACCCTTGTTTGATGAGAGCAACTATGCATTCTGGAGCATAAGAATGAGAGCCTTCACAAAAGCTCAAGGAATCTAAATATGGTAGAGTATCGAGAATCGGTACAAAGTACCAAAGACCGTGCCAACTGATGTAGGTGAGTTGGTTCAATACAACAACAACTCGAAGGCCAGAAATCATCTTCTAGGTGCTATAAATGAATCTGTATTCAAAAAAGTGATGAACTATCCCTCTGCAAAGGAAATGTGGGACAAACTCCAAACCACATATGAAGGATACAGCAAAGTCAAGGAAGCCAAACTTCAGACTTACAGGGGACATATTGAATAGCTAAGAAGGAATGAAGACGAAGACATAGCAGCCTATATTATTTGGGTTGATCAACTTGTGAATACCATCAGAGGTTTGGGAGAAGAGGTTGAGGAGACTATAGTTGTTCAGAAAATTCTAAGAACTCTTCCCAAAAGGTTCAACCCCAAGATCTCTACCTTAGAAGAAAGAACTTATCTAAAGACTATGACAGTGGATCAACTGCATGGGACTCTAGTAGCTTACGAAATGAGAATTGAAGATGAAGACACTGAAGAAAGGAAGCAGCATTCAAGGTCTCCTCCAAACAAGCTGGGAAGAACAAATCAATAAAGGACAAACCAACAAGTGATGAATCTGATGATGAAGAAATAGCCAACTTTGTTCAGAAATTAAAGAGAGCCACTTGAAAATACAAAGGTAAGCTACCTCTTAAATGTTTTTCATGTGGAAAGATAGGTCATTTTTCTTCTAAATGTCCATATGCAAAGAAATTAGATGGTGAAGAGGATGACAGTTTTAAACCCTACAAGAAGTACAATAAGTAGAAGAATAAGAACAGAAGAAAGTTTGCAAAGAAGAAAAGTCTCTACACAAAAAGAGACAATAGCTCATCCAGTGGTGACTCTGATAATAACAGTAACAATGATTTTGATGATGACGATGAACCAGACAAAGTAATCTTTATGGCAATAAGCTCTGATAAGGATCATAATAATAATGAAGAATCCGAAGATGAAGGAGAAGTAGATCTTGAGGCAGAACTTGTAAGTGGCTTGAAAGAGCTGAAAAAAGTCACGAAGGAGAATAGAATTTTAAGGAAGAGGGACAATGGTTTGAACAAACCATTGTTGACTTGAAGACCAAACTAGAAGAAGCCAAATGAGTTGAAGACTCTCTTACTGAAAAATTAATGACAAATATAAGAGAAAAGGAGAATCGTGAGGGTGAGATAGTATCTCTGAAGAACAAGCTGCAAATGAAAGATATCGCAAAGGGTTATGAAAACAACTCCAAGGTTCTAGAACAAATCATCAGTAATCAAAATTCATTCTTCAATAAGACCGGTATAGGATACAAGAAGAATACAAATGAATCCTCAAGGTCAATGTTGAAAAATAACGGAAAGAAGCCATGAAGATATGCAGAAGTTGTCAAGGACTACAAAAATGAAGAAGAGATCGAATGTCAGCTAGAATAACCCTTATCAGAAGAAGGGCTAGCAAAAAGACCAGATCTCAAAAAATCACCTCCTCCATATATTCCCAGGTATGGATACTTCTTTTATGGGCATCGCTTTACATGTGGAATATTTGGACACAAAGCTGTAAACTGTTTTCAAAGAAGAAACTTTGAGACAAGGAATAACCTTGCAAGCCTCAGATGACCACAGTAGAACAACAGATTTGGTCCCTTGAGATCAGAAATAGAATGTTACAAGTGTAACAACTTTGGACATATAGCTAGAAATTGAAGAATGAGGATACCAACAGTAAGAAATGAGGACATGCCCAACAAGGTATGGATTAAACACAATAACAACTACGCATTAGAGGAATTTTGGGGTCTAAAATGGGCCTCCTAAGGAAAATAATAAAATAATAGTTAAAATAATAAAATAATAGTTAAAATATTAAAATAATATTGATTAATTTTGGAGGAAGAAAGAAAAAAACTACTTTTTGTGTTCATATTTTCGACATATCTCCTTGTTTTTTTACTCAAATTTCGATCGAGAGAGCTCGTTGGATGTGTAATTTGATTTCGCATCCAACAAGTACTCACACTGCATACTTTTGACAGACCCCGCTACCCCAAAAACAAGAAATACCTGAAAAAATGTGATGATGATGTCATCATCACATTTTTTCAGGTATTTATTGTTTTTGGGGTAGAGGGGTCCGTCAAAAGTATGCAGTGTGGGTACTCGTTGGATGTGGAATCAAATTCCACATCCAATGAGCTCTCCCGATTAAAATTTGAGTAAAACCACAATGAGATATGTCAAAAATACGAACAAAAAAAGTAGTTTTTTTAATGACAAATATGTCAATTCAACCATTATGGTTGACTTATTTTATTGAAATTATATTGGTTCTTGAATTCCAACTCACAAAAACTTATTTTGGCACGTTTTCTTATAAGGCCCATTTTAGACCCCAAATTTCCTCTAATGAATGTGGAATTGCTCTTCAAGCTCAGAATCACAGGTCTGGTAAATGGTATGTTGATAGCGGTTGTTACAAGCATATGACAGGTGACAAAGATGTTTTCATCAATATTGAAAAGGATAAAGGATCTGTATCATTTGGAAATAACAATTCAACAAAAGTATTGGGAAAGGGCACAGTAAAGCTCGAAAGTAAAAACTCCTTGGCTGAAAATGTCTTGCTTGTAGATAACATGAAACATAATTTTCTAAGCGTCAGTCAGATGTGTAATCAAGGACATGAACTCATCTTCAACTCAAAAGGATGCAAAATAAGAAATCAAGGATCAAGGAAGTTAGTAGCCACAACCACTAGGACTCCAAACAACATATATGTGTTAGATGAGATTGAGTCTGAAAAATGTCACTTGGGAAAAGAAGATGAAAGCTGGATTTGGAACAGAAGAATGGGGCATATAAATTTTGACAATTTGGTCAAAATCTACAAAAACCAAGCAGTTCGAAATATGCCAGAAGTCACAAATCCTGTTAACTCTGTATGTGAATAGTGTCAACATGGAAAACAAACAAGAGTGCATTTTAAGACGAAAGAGAATTCTTCTACAAAACCTTTAGAGCTCGTTCACACTGACTTATGTGGACGAACCAAAAGCAAAGGATTGAATGGTGAAAAATACTTCATGCTACTCATTGACGACTATACCAGGATGACATGGGTGTATCTTCTCAACAGGAAGTTAGAAGGATTTGGATATTTCAAAACGTTCAAGGAATTGGTTGAGAATGAAATAGGGTCATGAATCAAGTGCCTCAAATCTAACAACTGTGGAGAATTCATTTCTGATGAATTCAACAAATATTGTGAAGAGAATGGAATAAAGAGACAGTTTTCAGTAGCCAAAACACCTCAACAAAATGGAGTTTCTGAAACAAATAATAGATCAGTAATGGAGATGGCTCGAACCATGTTGAATGAATCCAAGTTAAATTACAAATTTTGGGGACACACAGTTCATACAGCAGTACACATATTAAATAGAGGATTACTCATAAAAAAATGATAAAACTCCATATGAGCTATGGACTGAAAGAGCAGCAAGTGTACAACACTTGAGAATCTTTGGAAGCAAGTGTTACATCAAAAGAGAAGATAAGAAGATTGGAAAATTTGACTCTCGAGTAGATGAGGGAATATTCATCCAAAAGGAAAGCTTACAAATGCTACAATCTGAGATTAGACAAAGTGATTGAAAGAATTAACGTGAAGATATATGAAGGAATACTAACATCATCCAGAGAAGACTCAGAAGAATCAGACGATGAAGAAAAGGAAGGTTCCAAGAAAAAGGATGTGAAGAAAATTAAAGTGGAAGAACAACTAGATGAGGATGAAGAGCAACTCACGGAAGATGAAGAAAAGAATCAACCAACTATCGAACAAGAAGAACAAAAAGTTCAACTAACACCTAAGAACCGGTACCAGAAGAATCATCCATCAAATCAGATTATTGGTGACAAGGATGCTGGAATAGGAACCAGAAGAAGACAATTCAGAAGAAATGAGCAAGTACACTTCTCTCTTTTGTCTACAACTGAACCTGGAACTTTTGTAGAGGCCAGTACAGAAGAAAAATGGGTTAAAGCTATGGAAGAAGAACTAGATCAAATCAAGAAGAATGAAACTTGGGAACTTGTTCTGAGACCACGTAACAAGAATGTAATTGTCACAAAATGGGTTTTCAGAAACAAAATGAATGAAGATGGACAAGTGATCAGAAACAAGGCTCGATTGGTTTGTAAGGGTTATGCTCAGATCAAAGGAATAGACTTTGAAGAAACATATGCACCACTAGCCAGAATGGAAGCTATCAGAATGATATTGGCTTACCCTTGCTCCAAAGACATCAAAGTGTATCAGATGGATGTAAAATTAGCTTTTCTAAATGGGGAATTGGAAGAAGAAGTCTATATCGAACAACCCGAAGGATTTCAACTTTCATAAAATCAGGACTATGTATGTAGGCTCAAAAGGGCCTTATATGGACTAAAGCAAGCTCTAAGAGCTTGGTACTCCAGATTGTACAGGTACTTACTACAACAAAAATTTAAGAGGGGAAGTGCAAATAGCAATTTGTACATCAAGCAAGACAATGACATCATACTCATCATTGAATTTTATGTTGATGATATCATATTTGGAAGTGATGATGATTCACTGAGTCAACAATTTGCTAAGGACATGCAAAAAGAGTTTGAAATGTAATTACTCAATGAATTGACCTTATTCTTGGGACTCCAAATATCTCAAAGAACAGAAGGCATTTTTATTTCCCAGACAAAATACATCAAGGATATGTTAAATAAATTCCAGATCGAAGACTGTAAACTTGTGAGTACTCCCATGATCACTAGTTGTAAGCTAAGCAAAGATGATGAACCTAAGGAAGTTGATCAAAGGCTATATAGATCAATGATTGGTAGTCTACTATATGTAATAGCCTCCATACCCGATGTGATGTAGGCCGTTGGACAAGTTGCAAGATTTCAAGCTACCCCAAAGGAAACTCACATTATAGCAGTTAAAAGGATCTTCAGGTATCTCAAAGGAACCATGCATTTTGGAATTTGGTATCCAAAAGGAAATGAGTTGATACTAATAGCTCAGTCAGACGCAGATTGGGTAGGATGTGTTGATGATAGAAGAAGCATTTGTGGAACATATTTCTTTCTGGGCAGTTTTCTGGTAGATTGGTCAAGCAAAAAACACTATTCAGTGTCCTTATCAACTGTAGAAGTAGAATATATAGCAGTAGCAACCTCTCGTACTCAGATTCTTTGGATGAAGCAAACCCAGCAAGACATTCACATGACATGTAATGATTTGGTTCCTATTCTATGTGACAATACGAGTGCCATCAGTATCTCCAAGAATCCAGTTATGCATTCCAAGACCAAGCACATTCCAATCAAGTTTCACTTTCTTCTAGAATAGGTCATAGAAAAGAATATCAAGTTGGAATATATCGGGAAAAAAGAATAGGTTGCAAACATTTTTATTAATCCTCTCCCAAGAGAGACTTTTCGTTACCTCAAAGAAAAATTGGGAGTCATATCATCTGCTAATTAAATTGATCTATCTTCAACAACACAACAGTATGACAAGGGGAGCATGACATAAATAGTCTTTTCCATTGATGCCAAATGACGAGAAAAAGTTGAACAAGGAAAGTAAAGGTATCATGATCTAAGGGGGAGGTTTGTGGACAATGAAAGCTCATTCGATGGGGGAGCTTTGGGGATGTCATCAATGACAAAGGGGGAGATTGTTGACTAAATTTTCATTGATGAAAATAGGTGTGTGTCAGTGTGTCTTGGTGCCCCTTGAGGAGCCCCTGAGGGTGAAGTAAGTGTCTGTGCCTAAGGATACCTTTTGAAATTATCCGAGCCCAAGTCTAAAGCCCTTGGAGCCCTTGAGACAATGAAAAAATCCCTGTACACCCTGTAGAGTGTTCAAGTACCCCAAAGTCATCTTATGGTTCCCCAGTTGTTTCTTTAGGGTTTCCCAATACCACAACTATGCGTTATTGCCCATGATTGTGTCCTTGGTGGGTTGAAAAAATTGCAAGACTCCAAATGACCCTTTTCATGGTCATTTGTGTTTAATAAAGGTCATGGTACCCTAGGAGAAGCCTATGCACCCCACAACTTGATGGTTATGTGTCTTCACCTGTGGTAACTCTAATGACCTAACCAAATACCCTAAAACCATCACCCTTGCTCCCTAAGCCTACATTCTACTCTATGCCTTGCCATTAAAACACTAGTAATATCCCAACATTATACAAAGATGCTCTAATATATAAAACCCTAATAAAAGTTGTAACAAGTAATAAGTATTAAAAGATAATTAAAATAATATTAAATTGAAGTGCTAAAACATCTTAATTTAATAAATTACTTAAACCCTTATGACAAGAAGTGGTTAAACATTTTTACTATGGGAACTCACATATTTTAATAATAAATGATATTAAAACAAACAAACTAAATGTTAATTAGGAAAGAGAATTAAAAATTAAAATCCCTACCCTAAACATCCACTTATAAACATTAACTACCATTAAAAATATTTAATAAATAAAACAAGTCTTTATTTACTTAAATTGTAATATTTAAACGTGTTAAAATAAACCTTAACCCTTCTATCCTACACCTACAAGTCGGCTATCAAACAAGTTTTAATACCTTGAAAAAAAACAATAAAACTTTATTTTTTTAACCCTCAAACAAGTCGGCCCCAAAAAAAAGGCCTTTTTCAACGTGTATAAATAACACATTGCTGATCATATTTTAACCATCAAAAAATTTGTGGTTAACTGTGGATTTCTGGTAGTCTTCTGAGGTATTTCGTAGGGTTTATACAGCAGCAGGAAGAGGACCAGTAAGTCTGAAACTTTCGTAGCTTTTTGTCAGCAGGAAGAGGAGCAGTAAGTCTGAAATTTTTGTAGCTTTTTGGCAGCAAGAAGAGGAGCAGTAAGTCTGAAATTTTTGTGGGTTTTGGCAACAGAAAGAGGAACAGTCCTTATTTTTTGTTATGGAATCAACAGTCCTCTTTGCAAGGATGTGACATTCCTAAGTTTTTTTCAAACAAGAACAGTCTAAGTTTGAAAGAGGTTGTTGCTAGATTCGAGCTATTTTTCGGTGACTCTTTGGTTAAAGAAGTAAAGCCTTCACAAATCTTCATACACTGTTGGTTATTGTCTGGGTTTAAAATACGCCTTCATCATCTGCGCTTATCTATTAACAACGTATGCTTATACTCAGATACTTATATGTACCATAAAAATGATATGTCTATAGATATAAAGTGTACAAGTGAATATGTAATGGGTAAACAGTGAGTGTACTAGTGCGTGAGCAGTGTTGGAGACATTTACCATCATACACACTCTTTTGGTCAAATTGGCCTAGTTAAACCACTATCCTAAGTTTAATTGACATCAGTGGAGCATTAATTGCCATCATCCCAGTCACTCCCATGCCTACCTACAGTCAAGGAGGCTAACTGGAGCACTCTAGGGGTGATCTGAGTGACATTAATTCACCTAATTGCTAACTGGTGGTTACAATCAGTTCAACCAGTTAGTTACAGTCAGTTAAGGCGCCTCCATTCATTAAATATATTATTTAATGATTATTTATTATTATTTAATGAACTGGATTCAACAAGGTGCCTCCACCAACTTCTAATGGTCAGTTTAGCTTCAGTTAACCTCATCGAGGTTCATTGGAGTCATGCAGCACTAGCACTTGATGGTTGGTTTGCTATGACATGTGTTTGATATACTTCAGTTGAGATTCAGTAATTTATTGCACTTCGACTTCAGTTAGGGTTTAGTGAGTCAATTAGGGTTTTGGTCAAGTGGTTAACTGAGTGAGATTGCATGGTGGGGAGTCAGTTAAGCTAGACTCACTCACTGAATTTGAATTGTCTCCTTAGGTATTCGAATTCTTCATGGAGTTAAGCCATTGCTCAGCATTGGAATTGTAACCCTTATTTGTTTATTAAATATACAGAGAGGAAACCATTTTTGGTTCCGATTATTTCCAATTCATGAGTATTTGTTAATTATTCTTTGATGATTTTGATTCCTAGTTCCTAGATCATATGCAAGAATTAATATGGTATCAGAGCTTATGACGGGACAAAGAACAATCTCTCAAAAACAAGATTTTTGATAGATTTCTCCATGAGAAGTGAGCAATAGCTCAAAATTCCAGCACTGCACCAAAATCCAAGGCTTACCACTCAATATCCCAAGTAAATAACTTTTTGATCAAGCTTGCTTGATTGAATATGCTGGGTGTGATGAAATCCTAGAATGTGCAGGCTGTCCGACCTTATTTTTCCTTTTCTGTTTTGATTTTCAGGTTTCTACAGGTGAAGCATTCGCTACAGCATATCCAAATGGCCTCCTCAGTACCTCTATTGACTCCATACAATTTCCACACATGGAAAACTAAAATGGAAAATTAGTTGAAATCCAAAGGACTCCATAGAGCCACCATGGACACTGAAGTTGAGCCTGGATCTGCCATAGAAAAATCAAGATTCTTGAACAAGAAGGATGAAGCCTTCGGTTTCTTATGCCTCTCTATTTCCGATGACCTTCTCTTCCATCTTATGGATCTGAAGACACCGAAAGAAATATGGGACAAATTGGAATCTCTGTATGGAAAGCATGATGACATGAGAGTTTACCAACTTGAAAATGAACTCATGTCTCTCCAACCTTCCAATTTCGAGACTCTGAATGATTTCTTTACAAAGTTCAAGCATACTATTTTTCTCTTGAAGCAATGCAAAGTGGAGAAGGAGGATGATCAGCTCATCCTAACCATCCTCTCCAAACTTGGGGCTGATTGTTTAGTTTTTTTTTCTACATTCTGTGCGGGGAAGCTCACAACCCCCGGATGGAAGATGCCTACACTCAATGCCTTCATTGAGTCCCTAACTAGTGAACATGACAAGCTTGTCCAAATGGGGATCATCCGATCTTCCTGTGATCAATCTCTCTATGTATCGGGGCCCAAATATGTGAAGCGTAAAGGAAAGCAGTAGAAAAATCAGAAAACTAAATTTGATGCTCCAAAGCCTAGAGTTGAAAATCAGCAGCATAATGAATCTTCTGGCTCAAGGAAGAACAAAGGAAAATGGCACAATGGAAAATAAAAAGTCAGGTGTTCTTATTGTAGGAAGGGTTTTCACCCTGAACATGCCTGCATGAAGAAAATGCTTGATGAAGCAACCTCTCTCCTTGAGAGGAATCACATCAATATTCCAAAGAGCTTTCGGAGGAGAGATCACCAACATCGGGAACCACAGCATGAGAAATGTCGTGCCCTCATGGAAAGCACTTCGAAGTCCAAATCAATGCTGATTGACAGTGGAGCTTTGAATCACATGATGGCTGAAAAATACTCCTTTTCATCCTTGGAGACCAGCAAATCCATTCTCACCCACTTAGGAGATGAATCCACCATCATTTCCGAAGGACAAGGTACTGTAGATCTAGAAAATGTTTTTTTTTTCTAAATTTTTGTATGTATCGTCTCTAGCAGCAAATATCATTAGTGTCTATCAGATGACACATATAGGAATACCTAAGAGAGTCTCTTTCATCCCAAATGATGTTTATATAACAGAAATTGCATCCAGGAAACTCATTGCAAAAGGCCATGCAAATCATCATGCAAAATCCTATGAGTTCTCTCACTTTGTTGCAGATGCAAAGCCCACCGCTCTGCTAACTCATGGAAATGAGGTTAGTAGGCTGTGGCATGAGAGGTTTGGCCATCTTAATTTCAAATATTTGCAGCAATTACAGAAAAAATCCATGGTTTAAGGCCTCCCGGTGATCAAGGAAACCACGGGAGTCTGCAAGGGTTGTGTGATTGGAAAACACCCTGAGCACAAGTTCGATCGGGGGAAGGCAAACCGAGCTACAAGAATATTGGGGCTGATACATTCTAATATCAGTGTTCCAATGCCTATCACATCCATGAATGGATCAGGGTACCTCCTTACCTTTATTGATGATTTTTTAGATATACATGGGTTTTCTTTCTCAAAAAGAAATTAGAGGTATGTGAAAAATTTTCTGAATTGAAGGCCTTGATCGAAAATGCCTCTGGGCTTAAGATCAAGATATTGGGATCTGATAATGGAGGGGAGTATGTTAGTAATTAGTTTCTATACATTTTCTCCCAAAGTGGTATTCAGGTCCAACATTCAATTCCCTACACTCCCCAGCAGAACGGAGTAGTGGAAAGGAAGAACTGGTCTCTCAAAGAGATGACCACCTGTATGTTGGAGTCAAAGAAGCTTGCTGCAAATTTGTGGGCTGAAGCCATGCATGCTATAGCAGACATTCAGAACAGGGTGTCACATTCATCAGTGAAAGGAAAGACTCCTTTCAAATCATACTTTGGACACAAGCCAGATGTGTCGAACCTACGGGTGTTTGGGTCCACTGCTTGGGCCCGGATTCCGCTTGATAAGAGAAGGGCTTTGCAACCGCAGAGCATAGAATGTCTGTTTATTGGATATCCTAATTAATCTAAAGGATTCAAGCTGCTGGATATCAATACCAAACATATCATCATCGATAGAAGTGTCAAGTTCGATGAGCCTCTTCAGGAGGTGGAACTAGTGAAGGAGAACACTGCTGAAATTCCTTCCTATTCCACTGAATATTTGGATGATGAAATTGGGGGTGATGACCCTGATTTGGATCCTTTGATTTCTCATATAAGTGTGCAGAAATCATAAGATACTGAATCAGAACCTGAAGTGCAAAATCATCTTCCTACATGGGCCCAAAAGACACTCTCCTCCTCAGGAGATAACATTGGAAATCCGGATGATCCAAGGAGAACCCAGTCTGATTTCCAAAGAGCAGGTATTGCGCTCTCTTGTTCTGATAATTTTCTGTCTGAAACTTGCTATTTGATGATTATTTCAGATCCCAAATCCTACTACCATGCTTGGAATGATCCGATATGGCAAGTTTCCATGGATGAAGAGATGAATTCTCTTCAGAAAAACTCTACTTGGGAGCTAGTTTCTCTTCCTCCAGGAAGGAAATTGGTTCAATGCAAGTGGGTGTTTCAGAAAAAGGTTGCTGCTGATGGAAGCACCTAAAAATATAAGTCAAGTCTGGTAGAAAAAAGTTTCTCTCAGGTCCAAGGAGTGGACTACCATGAGACCTTTGCATCGGTTGCAAAAATGGACTCCATCCGCCTTGTTTTGGCTATTTCCCCATCCAAGCACTGGGAGGTACATCACATGGATGTTAAGTCAGCCTTTCTGCATGGAGATCTTAATGAAGAGATATACATGAAGCAGCCTTAGGGCTACATCACTGATCCATATTTGGTTTGCAAGCTAAATAAGTCACTATACGGGTTAAAACAGGCCCCAAGAGAGTGGTATTCCAAGATGGATGCCTTCCTTCTCTCGCAAAACTTTCAGAGATGTAGATCAGATCGAAATGTGTATTTACAGCAGAATGATGGTCATATAATTATCATTGTTTTATATTTTGATGAATTACTGATCACAGGTAGCACAATTGCCTCCATTTCAGCCATCAAAACTGCTCTCCACAATGCCTTTGAAATGAGTGATTTGGGGCTTCTAAAACAATTTTTGGGGCTCGAAATCGAGCAAAATTATGATGGGATTATGGTCACTCAGTCAAAATAATATTTTAGACCTGCTATTCAAGTTTAACATGGATGAATGTAGGCCTGCACCATTCCCTTTCCTTTCAGGGATCAACCTTGAAGAAGGAAAAAGCACACCTCCCATGGATTGCACTATCTATCGACAGCTGATTGGTAGCTTGTTGTACTTGACACATTATAGGCCTGATATTTGTTATGCCATGAATGATGTATCAAGATACATGCAGCAGCCTCATGATATTCATTGGAAGGCATCCAAGAGGATCCTCCAGTACATTCAGGGAACCAGGACCTACGACATTCACTATGCTACAAATTCCGAGCTAGAGCTGGTTGGATACATAGATTCCGATTGGGCAGATGATTCTATTGATCGGAATTCAAATTCCAGATATGTATTCATGTTTGGTGGTGGCCCTATTTGCTGGTCAAGCAAAAAGCAGGCTTCCATAGCACTATCTTCAGCAGAGGTCGAGTATCGAGGAGCGGTGAATGCTTGCATCCAAGCAGTTTGGTTGCAAGGCATTCTTTCAGAGTTTGATCTTGGTAGTACTTTGTCCACTGTCCTCTTTTGTGACAACCAGAGTGCTATTAAGATATCCATAGATCCAGTTACTAGGCAGAGAACCAAACATGTATAGATTCACATGCACTACATCAGGGAGCTAGTGCATGACAGGACCATCATTCTGCAATACTCCCTGACTGATGAGCAGATTGTAGACATCTTCACCAAGAGATTTTTAGAAAAGAAGTTCACTTACCTCCGTTCACTATTGGGGGTGATTTCATCAGGGTGATCCAGACTAATTTCAGTGTTCAGCTTGAGGGGGGGGGTTTTTTCCCACTGGGTTTTCCCTCTTTTCCTCACTTAGTTTGTTTTGAGCATTGTTTTCAGTTTCAGCATTGTACAGGGTGACCTATGGCCTTAGTTTCCAGGGCCCTAGCATTTTTATGCACATATGTTTTCTAACTCTTCCTAAGTATAGCTTAAGCAGGGGTGTTGGAGACATTTACCATCATACACACTCTTTTGGTCAAATTGGCCTAGTTAAACCACTATCCTAAGTTTAATTGACATCAATGGAGCATTAATTGCCATCATCCCAGTCACTCCCACGCCTACCTACAGTCAAGGAGGCTAACTGGACCACTCCAGGGGTGATCTGTGTGATATTAATGCACCTAATTGCTAACTGGTGGTTACAATCAGTTCAACCAGTCAATTACAGTCAGTTAAGGCGCCTCCATTCATTAAATATATTATTTAATGATTATTTAATGAACTGGAGTCAACAAGGCACCTCCACCAACTTCTAATGGTCAGTTCAACTTCATTTAACCTCATCGGGGTTCATTGGAGTCATGCAGCACTAGCACTTGATGGTTGGTTTGCTATGACATGTGTTTGATCTCCTTCAGTTGAGATTCAGTCATTTATTGCACTTTGACTTCAGTTAGGGTTTGGTGAGTCAATTAGGGTTTTGGTCAAGTGGTTAACTGAGTGAGATTACATGGTGGAGAGTCAGTTAAGCTAGACTCGCTCACTGAATTCGAATTGTCTCCTTAGGTAATCGAATTATTCATGGAGTTAAGCCATTGCTCAACATTGGAATTGTAACCCTTATTTGTTTATTAAATATACAGAGAGGAAACCATTTCTAGTTCTGGCTATTTCCAATTCATGAGTATTTGTTAATTATTCTTTGATGATTTTGATTCCTAGTTCCTAGATCATGTGCAAGAATTAATAAGCAGCATGTGCAAAAATAGTGAATATGTAATGGGTAAATAGTGAGTGTACTAGTGTGTGAGCAGCATGTGCAAAAACAGTGAATGTGTGTGAACAGTATGTATAATACAAACACTGGTTTGTTGTTGTGATGATACTCTTCCATGTTATGATGAACTCTGTGTGATGCACAGTCTGCTATACACTTTGAATTGATGATGATGACATGATACATGCCTTTATGATGACAATCATATGATGATGAATATGCATGGTCTAGAGTGATGACACTCTTCTATGCACTATGATGTGTACTTTTTACATACATATCACATGTTAATGATGATAGTAAATATCCTATGAACTTGATAACCTATGATGATGTTCAGTAATAGCAAAGTAGAGATACTTCAGTGATTATGGATGACAATGAGCAATGTGTGGCAGTGACATCTACAAGGATGATTTGATAGTGATTAGAGTGCAGAGGTTATCAGCAGCAGAAAGTGAAGGGTTTGGTGTGTGACAGGTCCACAGGTTTGTTAATCTCTTCTTACCAGGGCAGCAGGATGAGCCAAGGAAAGGAGGTCATAGCCTCCTTTCGGTTGAAGCCAAAAAACTGGGGAGTGGCAGCTTCCTTCAGGTCGTATCCTATAAATCAGGGGGTCATAGCCTCCTTCTAAAAGAAGCTGGAAAATTGAATTCTATATAATAAGGGGGTTGTTCCCTCCTTCCAGTTATTTCTAGAAAACTATTTTTAAATGCTTCTGTGGTTTTACCCCCAGAACTTGGGTTTCCACATCAAAAACTATTGTGTATTGTGCATCTCGTTATATTTATACACATTGATGATGTCTTGTGATTGGTTATCAGCAACCTATTTTTTATTATTTAAATAGTACAAATACTGTTTCACCCCCCTCTCAGTATTTCAATAGTTACACCTCAAGGACAAAGACTTGCAAGTTAAGTTGCAAGATCAAAATGATGAAATCAAGGAATTGAAGATTGGATTAGAAAAATAACAAGAAGAGATTGGTGGAGATTCTAAAGATCTTGAAGAAGAGAGATGGGTTAATATTGATATAAAGGTCCAGTTGGAGTAAGTTAAATGAATAGAAGATGTTATGAAGCTTCAAATGGAAGAAAAGGAAAAATAAAATTAGAGACTTGAAATGGAAATTGTTGGTCTTAGAAAGAAATGTTAGAAGTTAAAAGATCATTTGAAGTTCAATGAAATTTCAGTCATCTTGGATGAAATTCTGAAGTGTCAAAGGCTTTCCTCTGACAAGTCTAGCCTTGGGTTCAAGAAGGAAGAAGATAAATTGAAAGAAGTCTTGTGGTCCCCTAGAACTCGAGAAGTTGTTCCATCAATGACCAAGGATGAATCTGATGCATCTCCACATGCCAACAAAGAAGTTGAAAATTCAAAAGTACCTCACGAAGCTATTCCCACTCATCAAATCCATTCATTTGAAAGAAGAAGGACAACTCTAAGATGGAGCCAAACATCAAGGTATGAAAATAGATTTAATGGCTATTGTTTTTCTTGCTCTAATGTTGGTCATAAGGCTATGGAATGTAGATACAATGGAAGAAGAAGAGTTGGAATCCCTAATGACAAATTTAGGTATTGGACATATAATCATCTTGGTCATATTACTACCAACAGTCACACAATGAGGTGCTACTCATGTAGTGTTTTTAGTTAGAAGGCTCAAGAATGCCCAAATCAAAGGAGTCAACCTAAGGTGAACCAATCATATACATCAACAAGGAAAATCTATGAATCTTGGAAGAAGAATGACATGGGAAGTTTTGAAGATCAAAGGAAAAAAAATCTAAACCAAGGACACTCTAAGGTCTAGGTAAGAAAAAATATTTTGTTGGATCTAAATGAAGTTGAAGAGAAATGCACTAAAGGAGAAGGTGGTTTCCATATGGCAAGCCATACTTGAAGTCTTCCAAAGACTTTGAGTACACAATGAGTTCATTATTAGAGGATGAACTAAATGAGTAATGACGACTACTCCAAGCAAATAAACAGGTCCTAGGATCGTGGTTACATTGGCAAGGTGATAGGGGGAGCAAGGATAATTTCTTGTGATCTCATGAACTCTCTCTAGTTGAAGAAAATGGAGTGAAGATGGAAGTTAAATGTTAATATGGGGAGCAGTAGAAGTGAAATGTTTTCATTGATGCTTAACTTTTTTGAATTTATTAACTATTTGTTGATCCATAAAATTGCACCAAGGACTCTCTCTAGCCCTGGATGCGATTGAAAAAGTTGCAAAAGTTATAGGTACATCAAAGACATTACACTTTTTCTGAGTATGTTTATGTAAAATAAATACATACTTCTACTATTAAAAGTCTAAAGGTTTGCACAAACATAAGAAAGGTATCCAAAATCATCTTAAGTATCATCCTTCAATCTTCGACATCAACGATACATCATTTTGGTTGTTATGAAAACATACTAGTAGAATCTACAAATAAGACTCACTGATAGATATGTATGATGATACGGGGAGCATATTGATGATCCCAAGTAGTCATTATGGCACCCATTGAAGTAATTGAAGCACTGTCAAGTTCCAAGATACAAGCAGATAAAATAGAGATCAGAGATTGAATGATGAAGTTGAGGACCATACCTGAAAAGATCTTGATTGGACCAGCAATCATGGCTTGACATCTAGGACAAAACATTTGAGACAACATTCATAAACAGTCTGGAAATGGATAGCAGTTAGTATGCTTGCTATAATTTGGTTCACCAGTAAAAGGAGAGTGGAGTTTGTGAAAAATGAAGCTTCAAAATTAAGGTAACCTACAGGCACATCAAAGATCAATGTGCAGTATTGTTTAAGATACGTGACATTAGCAGACTTTAATCCTTATCCTAGTAAAGGCATCCAAAACTTTTACGACAACCAAAGTTTCAAAGATTATCATTTTTTTATTGTTTAAAAATGCAAGTAGCACATCATGGAGTTGCCGAAGGAAGTTGGGTCAAGCAAATAATTGGACAAGATAACAAGTTCATACAATCATAAAGAGACCAAATATGGAAGTATTTACAACAACATATATAACAAAGGGAGCAGGCAGATCCTATAAGGAAGAATCAATCTCAACAAATCAGGAAGTTTGCATGACAGGAGGAGCGTGTTTGTGAAAAATTTGTAGAAGGTTGGATACTACAACAAATAACAACACCATTAGTGAGTTTGATGAAAAAATTGAGCCTTTGTTGCTTATATCTTTTGGACACAGACAGTCTTGAGGTTGACATTGTTCTGAATTCATTTACAGTACATAAAAAAAAATCTGATTTTCCTTCAGTCTGAAGTCTTACTCAAGCACATACACAGTCTGAATTTTGTCTTGGGTGGAATTTTTTTACAGCACACATACACAGCCCAAATCTGAGATCTTGTCATGCACTACATTGTAGGTTAATAATGATGCATGTGCTCGTATGCTCTAAGGAATCCCTAATGCACAGAAAAGTGTGAAGTTGTGATATATGTCATAATAATACATGCTACACCTTAATGAACTAATTAAAGGATGATGAGACCTTTGATGAACCAACAAGGTTTACGAGGAGAATAATAAGCAGTAATTGATGTGGACAAGTTGAAGGATTGAAAAACAAGATTGTTGCAAGCATTGTTTTTGACATGCTAGTTCAGTCAAAGACTTGAAGTATGGTAATGCATGCTCACCTTTTATGACTTTACTAGACAAAACCCTAATGAATTTTGAAGCAGCATATCAGATAGGGGGAGTGTCTATACTTATGAAATTTTGAAGATTACAAACAATGAGAGTAGAAATATCAGCAGTTCAAGCAGCCTATTTGAAAGGGGGAGCACTTTTGTGGAATTTGAAGATGATCCAAATCTCAGATCATAAGTTAAAATGATGGATTCAAAGATAAAAAAAAATTGGGGATTTTGAAGCCTTTAATGGCTCATTGATCTTTCGTCATTAATGTCAAAGGGGTAGAGAAAAGGAATGTTGGTTGCCGTCAATGACAAAGGGAGAGATTGATGAATATGGTGTTGTCATTGTTGACTACATTAATGACAAACGTAAAGTGTGATGACATTTTAGGAAGCCTAAGCAAGCAAGCTGAAGGGGCATGGCCAAATGACCCATTCTGTGGTCATCTATGACTTGATGAGGTCATGAACTCATGAAGATGGCCCTAGGTCTTGAAAAGACATGGTACCCACATACATTGTGCATGAGGACTTGAATCTATGGAGTTAACACAGGTTGAAACAAGAATTAAATCCCAAATACATTGAATTCAAACCAAAATTGTACAATGAGAACAAGCCTAAAATTTATCTACAAGTCAACTCCAAATGAATTTCTAAAAGTCGGCCCAGCCCAAAAGAAATATAATTAAAATCAAAATAAAAAATAATTACTTTTGATATGTCAGCTCAAAAAAAACACATAAGAAAACCAGTATAAATAGAAGTCAACGTTTTTCTTTTTTATGGGAAAAAGAAGTGTGGATCGACTCTGAATTTTGGGGGTATGAAACAGCTCTGAGGCAACTGCAATGAAGAAAATGTTTGATCTTGAAGTAAGCCTTCTGAAATTCTGGTTAATGAGGAAAATAGTAGCAATGTGCTAAAGGAGTCATCAAAAGAACTTGAGAACAATTTAACTCTGTCTTAGGATAGTCGAGGTCTGAAGGAATTTATCTCTGATTTCGTTCTTTCCAATCTCAGACACTGTGGAAGCAACAACAGATCGCTGATCAAAGTCTTTTTTTATATTATATCTTTGAACTTTGGGTTGACTAAGGTGGACAATATGCAGCATATGGTGGTCTGAATTTTGGGTCAACAGGGACAGTCGCAGGAATAATTGAAGTCTGATTTTTGTGTAATTTTTGGATGAAGATTATGACCTATGAAATTTGGTGGAAAGTGTTTGAGATATCTGAGGCAACTACATATGCTCCATGATTTGAAGGAAGGGTTGATCCTTGCACTCACTTAATACATCTGTGTACACATCCTTGTAACCTATTTCATGTAACATGGTTCAAGGATTGAAGTGATGTGATGAAGGTCTTTTAACTACAACAGAAGTGGAATATCAAGCTCTAATCTTCAGTGCACTGAGGTTGTTGAAGGTATGTATTCAAAGTAGTGAATCTAAGCACTTAATATAATCAAAGGAATCAGAAGGGATTAGGTGAAGATCAAGTCTTTGTAGACACAAGAGTGAAGACATGTGTTGAAGGTGAAAATCAGAGATAGTCACAGTGACAGTTTAATAGTAAAATATTGACCTCACTTTGAGTGCCATAATGTTGATGAAGAAATCAGAGTGACTTGACAAGTGAAAATATGGTATGAAAGTGATGACACGATTGTGTTGACAAGAGTAATGTAATTATGGAGTTGTAAGTTGACAAGAATGTAATTACAAGCAGGGTCTTGTATATATTTTCTTAGTAGGATCTAAAAAAAGACAAAGCAGAGTCTTGGATACATGTAGGTGCTTCTGTATCAGTAGGTGTTGATTTACCTCACAGTCGCAGCTATTGAAATACAAAAATATTACAAACATTATATATTTTGACTCTTTTGCAATGTGTTGATGATTATGCTTTTTATTTAATGAATGGATTGATTATTGATGCATAGTCTATTGATGAATATGATGTTCAATTGAATGTGAAATGATGGCTTAATTTTTAGAGCTTGAAGAAGTGAAAATTTGAAGTAACTCCAGGCTCACCAATTTACCCCCCCCCCCTCTCGGTGAGCCATTGTCTCTAACAATTGGTATCAGAGCGGGCCTTCAACATAATCCTAACAAGCTTGAAGGGATTTGGAGACACAATCATGGAAGGATCAACAAAGCTCATTAACCATGAAGTCCCACTTTTGGAGAACTCATATTACTTTGGTTAGAGCAGTAAAATGAAAGATTACTTGAAAAAATTCAGTGTTTTGGAAATAGTGGTTAAGCCACCTAACCAGCCCAACAAAAAGACAAAGACAGTTTTTGAGACATACAACAAGATTGCCTTGAAATTTTTTATGGATGGTCTATCAAACTCTATTCAAGAAAGTGTAAAATATTACACCTCTGCCAAGGATCTCTGGTTCAAGCTAGAAGAAGAATACCTAAAGAAAAATCAAGACAAAGAAAAGGAAGCAGAAGTCAAGGATAAAAGCAAAGAAGAAAAGAAGGTACAAGCTTCAGATATAAGTGAAGGTAAGTACTCCTCAATGGATGGTAAATTTGAATGTAATGATGATGAAGTTGTTATTATAGAATATGAAGAAGAAGTTTTGTTGAAAACAAATAATGCACTTACAAGCACTTTGACAAATATTGATCTTAGATCCAGTTGAAGACTCAAGAATAAAATGATGAGGTTATTTGAAAAATACAAAGAGGAGACAAAATCGTTGCTAATGAAGTTATAACTCAAGAACAAAGACTTGCAAGTTAATCGGCAATATCAAAATGATGAAATCAAGGAATTGAAGATTGGATTAGAAAAAGAGAAAGAAGAGATTGGCGTAGATTCTATATATCTTGAAGAAGCAAGATGGGTTAATAGTGATCTAAATGTCCAGTTGGAGGAAGCTAAAAGAAAACAATATGTTATGAAGCTTTAGCTAGAAGAAAAAGAAAAATAAAATCAGAGACTTGAAATGGAAATTGTTGGTTGATCTAGGAGGATCCAAGAAGGAAATTTTTTTTAAGTCCTCCAATATCAGCAAAACCAGCATCAAATCAAAGATCTCATCGAGACGATTCCAATGGCATTCGTTTCACCTCAAACGGACTCCGTATGAGAAAGTTATCGCGTTCTGTTGTATTGATGAAACAGGAAAATTTGGCAAAATGGGGGTGCCACGCGGCACCACTGGCAGGGTAATACGTGGCATCCATACAGTGCATATGGATGATGTGGAAGTTGTACGGACATACAGGTGGTAGTACGGTCCAATCAAGATGCGACACATGTCATGTATGGACGATGAGGTGGAAATCCAGTCAGCACTACAGACCAATCTGAATGCGACACGTGTCAGTACAGAGGTGACTGTGCAACTTAGCTGGAAGCATGGTAGATGAGTTGGCAGCTGAATGGGCATTGAGGTGGAACAATCTAGAACTGCCACTTGGCATCACCGAATTGGCCAATATTGATTGAAGCTCACCAAAATGTTGCTGCTTCGCCGGTTTCGAACTCCTGACCTCCCATACCCTGTCTTTGCGCCTTTACCAACTGCGCTGGTAGTGTTCCTTGTATAATGCATGGGAATAAATTTATTTAAAGTGGCATTTCGAGCCCCAAAGGAGCCGGGGCTTAGCCCCGACCTTGGTTCTTCCTCCAGCGTGACCAAGAGCTCTGACCAGCACGGGAGCTCGCGCTCTATTTCAACACATGTCGAATTATAAACTATAGAGTTTGGGTTAAAAGTGGGCTGAGAATTGTTTCTCCGTTATAACAAATTTTTGGGTTTTATACATAGTTCAGTTGGGTAGTTTTGCAACCAGATTTTATTAATGCCATACTTGGGTATGTGGTTAGCATAGTTGTTAATTATGTCAACTACATGATAAAAGGAGCTTTAAGTGAACCCAACCAAAACTTGAGAAGTTGAAACAAGATGCCAATCTTGGAAAATTTGTTGTAACCAAAGAGAACATGAAGAAAATGTGAAGAAGGGAAAGTCATGGCTATATAAGCCCCCTTAGTTTCCATTTTCCACTCATGCTTTGGAGTGGAGGCTTTGTATCTAAAGGAGAGAAGGGATATTGCGTAGCTCTGCGGGAGGAAGGTACGAGTGTTTATACTCGTTTTACACCGTCTTCAGGCTTTGGAGTTGTTGGAAGCAGTTTGGTTGTGTTTTGGGCAGCGGTTCTCTTCCTAACCATTGTTGCCAAGGTATCATTGTATCATTTCCATGTATTTTGCCTTATGCTGAGATTATAGATTGGCCCTCCTTTTGAGAAGCAGGCCCGGAGACATAGTCCATCCTGGACGAACTCTGTTATCAACTTGTTGTCTTTATGTGCGTATTGTCTATGCTATTTGGTTCTCTTCTTATGGATTTGTGAGCTTCATTCATGCTCTTTATGCAATTCATGTTAACGTCATAGAGTAGCAAAGATCCTGTTTTCAGATCATGTGGTATCAAAGCAGGACTATTTGACGTTGGATTGTGAGTGTGGATGCTCAGGAGGGATAAACTACAAGCTGGTGAGGGTACATTAGAGCCTTACAATTCCGAGATCGGACGTGTACACCGAAGGAGGAAGATGGATGCTAATGATGCCCACATCGAGATGGAGGAAAAATTTCACAAGGTATTCTACATGATGGCCGACAAGGTAGACAAGTTGTTTGCAGACTATGAAGAATGCAAGGCAAAAGAAAGAAAAGGCAGTGAAGTAAAGAAGGAAGACAAAGAAGTGAAGGACGAAGGCAATGATTTAGTTAACCAAGGAGGAGGTGGCGAAGAGCCTCCTGAGCCTCCATCTTCACCTTTAGCTTCAAGCACAAGTTCAAGTGCTTCTTCCTCATATCATTCTTAGCATTCCAAGGTTCCTCACAAAGAGCCTCAAAAGAAGCCCTTATTGAAGCTCGATGTGAAGTTTGATTTTCCCATATTCAATGGGGAAGGGAATGCAGAGAAGTTGAACAATTGGATAAGGAAAATTGAGGTCTATTGCCGAGTCCAGCAGATCAAAGAAGAAGATGTGAAGATTTAGTTGGCTTCACTTCGGCTGACAGGCACCGCACTTGTATGGTGGGAAAGCAAGCTTCGGCAAGGTAGCGAACAAATGGGTAATCTTCTCTCATCATGGTCTGCTTTTATTTCTGCTTTACGTAAGCAATTTTATCCATTGGGTTATGTTCAAAAGGCTATGATGGATTGGCAAAGTTTTAGACAAGACAAGGGTCAGAGTGTTCATAATTTTACTGAAGAATTTAGAAAGAAAGCCTTAGAGTTGAATATTTCTTTAGATTCTCCTGACACTCTTTTGAAGTACATTGATGCTCTTTATCATTATCTATGCCATAATTTGTTGTTGTTGAATCCTACTAGTGTGGATGAAGCAAGTGTTTAGGCTACTCATCTTGAAAGCAAGGGGAATCATTTGCAAGAAGACAATCAGAAGAAGCCTTTCAAGCCCAACAACAACCACAAGTTCAAGAAAAAAGACAAGAGCAAGAAGACAGCTACTGCCAAGAAGGAAGGAGGAAATTTCCATTGCAAACATTGCGACACTGATGGGCATGATGAATAAAGTTGTTGGAAGTTTCATCCTCAATAGAGGCCAAAGCATTATGGAGGCAAAAAGAAGAAAAAGACCGTTGCAACAGCGCAACGAGATTTGGGTTCTAACTCAGGTGACGAAACCATGATTACAGCCGTGGGAATGCAAGGTAACAAAACTCCTCAAACTGGTTCAAGTTCTACTCATGTTTCTAAATAAAATGATAAAAGAAGAAGTGAGTTGTTTCACATCATAGTTGTGTCTAAGCATACAAAGATTGAAACATTATTTGATTCGGGTTCTCAAGTAAATTTGATCTCAGAATCAGTTGTTAAGAAGTTGGGCGTACAGCCTAAACCTCACCCTAAGCCTTATCCTCTTGGATGGGTATGTGATAATGCTAAGCTATAGGTGACTAAGAAATGCAGGTTAAGGTTTGCTATTGCTTCAAAGTTGATCGATGAGGTGGACTTAGATGTTGTTCCTCTTGACATCTACGGTATCGTATTGGGAAGCCCATACTTGTATGATCGAAAAGTAGTATTCTTCTGTCACGAGAACAAGTACCATCTCACAAAAAATGGGGTGGAGTAAATCGTGAGAGCTCACAGTATGAAGTCTAACACCACTCTTGTTAGTGCAGGACAGATGAAGAGACTCATCAACACTAATAAGAGATACATGCTCATGGTTGTGAGAGCAAAAGATATTGAAGCATTCGATGCTTTCACAGGTTGTGATCCTTCTCATAAAAAGGCTATGATTGATATTGTGGCTAACTATGATGAAATATTTCAAGAACCTATAGGGTTCCTCCCAAAAGGGAGATTCAACATGAGATTCATCTCTAGCAAGATGCCCCTCTTCCTAATGTGGGCATGTATAGGTTGTCCGCAGTTGAAATGGCAGAGATTAAGAAGCATGTTCAAGACTTGTTGGACCAAGGAGTGATTAGACCCAGATCCTCTCCATGTGGTTAGCTGATTGTGTTGGTGATGAAGAAAGATGGCACATGGAGGATGTGCGTTGACTATCGGGCTCTCAACAAGATCACGATCAAGAATCAATACCCGCTTCCTCGCATAGATGACTTGCTCGACCAGTTGAAAGATGTTGTTTTCTTTACCAAGTTGGATTTGCGCAGTATCATTTGATTCGACATCATGTAGAGGCAAAGATAGTCCATCTTCGACATTGTTCCACAAATGATCAAGTTGCAGACATCTTCACCAAAGCGCTTGGACGAGAAAAGTTTGAAAGATTCAGAAACATGCTCGGACTTACGAACACCCCTTCGGATTAAGAGGGGGATTGTTAGAATATAATCTGTCGGGATTATATATTGTAAATAAATAAATAAATTGTTATGTAGGAATTTGAATAGTTGCATAGGAAGGTGAAAAGGCTGGTTCTCAACTGCCACATGAAATGTATAAATGTATGATATGTCAATGGAATAGATACGAATCGGGATTTATTACCTATCAAATGGCTATTGTTTTTCTTACTCTAATTTTGGTCATAACACTATGGAATGTAGATCCAATGGAAGAAGAAGTGTTGGAAGCCCTAATGACAAAGTTAGGCATTGGAGATGTAATCATCTTGGTCATATTGCAGCCAACTATCACACAATGAGGTGCTACTCATGTAGTGGTTTTGATCACAAGGATCAAGAATGCCCAAGTCAAAGGAGTCAACCTAGGGTGAGCCAATCATATACATCATCAAGGAAAGTCTATGAATCTTGGAAGAAGAATGACATGGGCAGTTTTGAAGGTCAAAGGACAAACAATCTAAGCAGAGGACACTCTAAGGTATGGGTAAGAAAAAATATTTTGCTGGATATAAATGAAGTTGAAGACCAATGCACAAAAGGTGAAGTTGGCTACTGTTATCCAACTTTTTGTACCATAAGTTGGGTTACCTGAGGAGCAGCTAGTTGAC
>LPNX010228528.1:43665-55106 GCA_001517045.1 Pseudotsuga menziesii | reverse complement strand
TCTGTGCTTGCCCCCAAGGTCACACCTCTCCCACTTTCCTAAGTGAGGAGACAGCTTTCGAAAGATTTTTGCTGCAGGTGTGCAATCGGCGGACAACAGCTACCATATGGCAATCCATACTTGAAGTCTTCCAAATACTTTTAGTACACCATGAGTTCATTATTGGAGGATGAAATCAATGAGTAATGATGACTGCTCCAAGCAAATAAATAGGTCCTAGGATCGTGGCTACATTGGCAAGGTGATAAGGGGAGCAAGAATAATTTCCTGTGATCTCATGAACTCTCTCTAGTTGAAGAAAATGGAGTGAAGATGGCAGTTAAATGTTAATAGGGGGAGCAGTAAGAGTGAAATGTTGTCATTGATGCTTACCTTTTATGAATTTATTGAATGTTTGTTGATCCATAAAAGTGCAGAAAGGACTCTCTCTAGCCTTGGATGTGATTGACAAAGCTACAGGAGTTATAGGTACATCAAAGACATTACACTTTTTCTGAGTATGTTTATGTAAATAAAGACATACTTCTACTATTCAAAGTCTGGAGGTTTGCACAGACATAAGAAAGGTATCCAAAAGCATCTAAAGTACCATCCTTCAAGCTTTGACATTAGAGATACATGATTCTGGTTGTTATGAAAACATACTAGCAGCATCTACAAACAAGACTCACTCACAGATATGTATGATGATATGGGAGGCATATTGATGATCCTGAGTAGTCATTATGGCACCCATTGAAGTAATTGAAGCACTGTCAAGTTCCAAGATACAAGAAGATCAAATAGAGATCAGATATTGAATGATGAAGTTGAGGACCACACCTAAAAATATCTTGACTGGACCAGCAATCATGGCTTGACATCTAGGACAAGACATTTGAGACAACATTCAGGAACAGTCTGGAAATGGATAGCAACCAGTATGCTTGATCTAATGTGGTTCAGCAGTAAACGGAGAGTGTATTTTGTGAAAATTGAAGCTTCAAACTTACGGTAACTTACATACACATCAAAGGTCAATGTGTAGTACTGTTGAAGATACATGACATTAGCAGACTTTAATCCTTATCCCAGTAAAGGCATCCAAAACTTTTACGAAAAACAAAGTTTCAAAGATTATCATTTTTTTGTTGTTTAAAAATGCAAGTAGCACATCATGAACCTGCCAAAGGAAGTTGGGTCAAGCGAAGAATTGGACAAGAGAACAAGTTCATACAATCATAAAGAGACCAAAGATGGAAGTAATTACAATAGCATATATAACAAATGGACCAGGAAGATCCTATATCGAAAGAATCGATCTCAACAAATCAGGAATTTTACATGACAAGAGGAGCGTGTTTATTAAAAATTTGTAGAAGGTTGACTGCTACAGCAAATAGCAACACCAGTCTCGAGTTTGATAAAAAAGTTGAGCCTTTGCTGCTGATATATTTTGGACACAAACAGTCACGAGGTTGACATTATTTTGAATTTATTTATAGCACATAAAAACAGTATGATATTCCTTCAGTCTAAAGTCTTACTCAAGCACATACATGGTCTAAATTTTGTCTTGGGTGGAAGTTTTTTACAGTGCACATACACATCCTAAGTCTGAGATATTAACATGCACTACATTGTATGTTAATAATGATGCATGATATCCTATCCTCTAAGGAAGTCCTAATGCAAAGAATAGTGTGAAGTCGTGATATATGCCATAATAATACATGCTACACCTTGATGAACTAACTGAATGATGATGAGACCCTTGATGGACCAACAAGGTTGACCAGGAGAATAATAAGCAATAATTGATGTGGAAAAGTTGAAGGCTTGAAAAACAAGATTGTGGCAAGAAGTGTTTTTGACATGCTAGTACAATGAAATACTTGAAGTATGGTAATGCATGCTCACATTTGATGAATTTACTAGACAAAACCCTGATGAAGTATGAAGCACCATATTAGATAGGGGGATTGTCTATACTTATGAAAATTTGAAGATGACAAACAATGAGAGAACAAATATCAACAATTCAAGCAGCCTATTTGAAAGGGGGAGCACTTATGTGGAATTTGAAGATGATCCAAAGCTTAGATCAGAAGTTAAAATGATGCATTCAAATCTATAAAATAATTTGGGGGAAGTTAAGGTGGTGAGGTATTTGTACCCCTATTTTGGGGTGTTGGTACTCTTATGGTGATGAATATATATAATGTAACCATTGGATATGTTTTTAATGATATGGAGACCTTGAACATGATGATGTTGAAGCCCTTGAAGTCCATGGAAAGTATCTTGTTTAAATATTATATGATATCTTTGAAAGAGTCCATGAAACCCTTGCATGTGGTGCCTTGGGTCTTAAACCATGATGATGTATGGTCGTATTTGTGTTTATATGACTATTGGGATGTAGATGGAGGTAGAGCCCATGTACGTGCCTTGATATGTTGAAGAATACTTTGAAGAAGACTTTGAAACTCTTGTAGTTGGTGGTATGGTCTTTGGCACTCTCATGTGTGGGGTCTTTGATGTCATCGACATATTGAAGAATTTAAGGGTATTATACCAAGAATCTGTAAATAAACCCATCATAGGATATAGGACTTGTCAATCCATTTCCGTTTATATATGATGCTCTAACTTCTTATGCTTGAAGAGATATGAATTTTTGAAGTTGGTGTACCACACCTTTTTGGGTGAGCCGACCAAACAAAAGAGAATTTTATTATTTGTAATTTTGAATTGCATGTCGGAAAAAGGTAATAATTTTTCTCCACAACCTATATAAATAGAATATCAAACATATCATCTGTTCATCATCAATTCTCTCTGGAATTTCTCAACTCTTGGAGAAAAGTGTGAAATTTTGTGACAAAGAAATTTCTGGCCATCTTCACTAAAATTGGCATAACTTTCTCATACGGAATCAGAATTACAAAATTCTTGGCTTGTTGGAAATTTTATTACGAGGGATATGTGATGATAGGATCTAGAGTTTCTTTTGGTTTGTCTACTATTTCTTCATATTATGATCTTCAAAAATGTATGGTTCATGCTTCAAGGTTTCTCTTGTGATGCCACATGTCTCTCATGGATAGAGCTCATATTTGATCTTAGTATGTGAGCCTCTATATTGGTATATATATTTGAAGTTATTATGGAGGATATGATGATGATGTTGTATACCTTTATGCTATGATATGATACACTTTATGATGATAATGCATGTGATAATGATGTACGCTCTATGAAGTTGATGCACTCCTATACAATATGATGTACTTGCATACAATAGTGTGATGATGTGCTCATATGCATTATGATGTATACTTGATGTTCATGATGCATACATGGTGCATACTAAGATGATGATGATGTATATTTAATGATGATGATGCATACCCTATCACAATGATGCATACCTATGATGATGATGCATGATGATGCATGCCTTATGTTAAGTGAAAGCGTAACAGAATTACTTGTTCAGTAATTGTGTATGATGAGGTGTACAATGATGTACATGAGCAGCATGTGGAAGTGAAATGTGTTGTTGGTATACAGGGATGATTTGGTAGTGATCAGAGTGCAGAGGTTATCAACAGCAAATTCATATCCTTGTACATGTTTGTTCAGTTGAGTAGGATTGGCACAAGCTGCGTTATGCACAGTTGGTTTAACTCAGATCGGCTAAGTTGTATAAGCATTTGGTTTGACGGAGGTGGACTGAGTTTGTTGTGCAGTTGGTTAGACTCATGTTGATTGAGTCATATGATTGATTTGTACAGTGTGATTGGACAAGTTATTGGTTCAAGTGTGGTGCAATGATGAATAGTGATCAGTTGATGAGTTGATGAATAGTGATCATATGATGAGGAGTGTGATATAGTAGTCAGTGATCAGTTGACGAGTAGTGATCAGATGATGAGCAGTGGTTAGTAGTGGCAGCGGTTGTGCAGTGGTACAGATTGTGCAGTATAGTACATGTGTTAATTTGTAGGTCTGTAGGATCAGTGCGGTTGTGGCTTAGTAGTTAAGTGTCTATCTTCTTATCTCGGTGGTAGAACATGGCAAGGAAAGGGGGTTGTATCTAGAGAACTAGGGAGTTGTAACTTCCTTCATGTTGTATCCTGTATCATGGGGTTGTAACCTCCTTCCAGTTGCAGCTGGAAAATTGAAGTCTTTGTAATAAGGGGGTTGTTGCCTCCTTCCAATTATTTTTGGAAAACTACTTTAGAAAGGCTTTCATGGTTTTTCCCCCGGGACTTGGGTTTCCACGTAAAATATGGTGTTATGTGTTTCATGCTATACTTCTTATGTGATGATGATATAATGATTATAATAATTTTGATGATGATATAATGATAATGTGAGAATTGAATAAGTTGTTGATTGTTAAAAGTGGAAAAAGTAGAAAAAGTTGTGCATGCTTATTCACCCCCCTTCTCAGTGTAATTGGCGTGTCCAACACATTGTTTGAGCTGCATAGAAAGAAACCTCTAGAAACACATAACCATTTAACCTCGGACCTAACACAACTAGTCGTATGACATATTTTTATTTTTTAAGTTAGTCCAAAAATATGTTTTTCATTTTAAAAATATATATTTAAATATGTTGTAATCTTTATTTATTTTTATTTTATTTTTTGAACTCATTCAATGATAGAAATAGGTTTTTCATAAAAAAATGTGTAAACAAAAAATTAAATAAATATTTTATTTAAATATTAGAAATATTATAACAACTTTTCCAAATTTTTGCGTCAAAGAGGCACATTCTACAACCCAATAGGGGGAGATGTGTAATTCCTTTCATGCTCATCCTAGATTTAACATGTGTCCTTCATAAAAAATAATAAAATATTAGAAAAAGTAACATGTTAGTTGTAATTAGATTTAAAGTATTTAGAACGACTTATCTGTAAAACTACACAAATTATATAAAGTAAAACCATAAACATTGCATTACACACTTCCTTAACATTTCCACTCTAAAAAGGGGTTTTCAAGTGATGGTTTTGATCCCTCTCAGTGCTTGGTAAATCCCCTTTTGAGATGGATCTATGCAAGTTCAATACAATCTAGATTATTGGAAAAAATAGTCTTGGTGCACTCCAAGGACTAACAAGTAAAATTATAGAAATATATACATAGTATTAAGCAAAATTGAAAAAATATATATTAATTATAAATTAATAACATGTTATATATATATATATATAGAGAGAGAGAGAGAGAGAGAGAATAGAACACACATGTACGTAATACAATAGAGTAAACACAATTTGTAGTAATGAACTAAGATTTTTCAATTATTATTTCTAAAATATAATCTCAACATTACAAGATTTTTCTCACGTAGTTTGTTTTTTTAAAATAATACCTCAATGCAACATCTTTCATTGTTATTATCATTACACCAAAATGATGTAAAGTGGAAGAATGAACTTCATAGTTATTGAGGAAATCAATGGTTCTATGCCATAATGATGTCAAATGGTAGAATGAACTTCATAGTTATTGAGGGAATCGATAAACTCCATAGAATGGTTGTGTGCTGGGAGGTACCACCCAACATTAAGCTTTATCCCATGTGATCATCATAGTGATTATTCCACCAAATCCAATCCCTACTCCCAACCCCAAGGCAATCAATGAGACTTTTTTCTCCATGCGAGTCAACCATCCCTCTTTGTTAATGTTATTTTCTTTTTTCCTCTTTTCACATGGATGTAACTGATTACATGCGATGTTGCATGGTTGTAACTAATTACCTTCCTTGCATGGCCAGAGTGAATCACAGCATAGACACTTGTTTCTTTGAAATGAAGTCTCACTAAAAGTATCTAATTGTGGTCCTTTTGGGATTTGTCCACAAAGTTTGTTTAACGAAACATTCAAAACTGCTATTTTAGATAAGGTGGAGAGCTCTTGAGGAAGCTCTCCACTCAAATTATTTTTAGACAAGTCCAATTGTTCAAGAGTAGATATCTCACTAAGAGATGCAAGTATTTTCCATCCCAATTGGTTTCCAGATAAATTTAGTAATCGTAAACTACTCAACATTCCTATGTTGGTAGGAATTTCACCAATAATGTCATTGCTGGACAAATCAAGTATAGTGTTGGTTTCCAACAAATATGAGAGGGAATACTCATGTGCTTTTATGACGACGTTGAAATCTGCATATAGGGTACTGCCATGGACTTGAGAAGATGCGCGAACCTTGAATCCTTGGAGTCTCTCAAGATTAGATGGTATACTTCCATTGAATTTATTGTTGGAAAGATCCAACACTTGCAACTTGGTGAGACATGTGAGCCATTGAGGAATTCCACCATGGAGCTTATTATAACCAACACTCAAAACTCTTAAGTGGTCAAAAAATGCAAGGTTATTTGGAAGCTCACCCGTCAATCCATTTTTCCGCACATCTAACAATTGAATCTTGGTACAGTTGGCCAAAGATGTTGGTAGAGTCCCAGAGAAATTATTAGAATGAGCAGAGAAAACTTCCATAGACACTAGAAATTTTATGTCCAAATCTCCACTAAGTGAATTATCTGACACCTTCAACCTCTTTAAAGAAGCACAATTCCATAGAGATTGAGGAATCTTTCCATTCAGCTTGTTCATGGACAATATCAACTGCTCTAATGCGACACAATTACCGATACCATCAGGAATTGGTCCCTCGAGGAAGTTTCCAGACAAATCTAATCTCTCAAAACACTGGTATTAAATATGCCCAATTCAGTAAGGACCTTTAACTTACCAATGCTTTTTGGAATAGGTCCACTTAAATTGTTTGCAAACAAATACAAAATTTTGAGGGAATGCAGATTCCCTATGGCTTTCGGTATTTTCCCTGAAATATTATTGCTATCAAGATAAAGTTGTTCGAGCTTCTTCAAGACCGCAATACCATTAGGTATTCTACCAGCAAGGAAGTTTGTACCAAGACTGAGGAAGGTCAACTCACTCAATTTGGAAATGGCTTGAGGTATCTCACCAGTGAACCTATTTGTAGCCAGAGTTAAGTAGGTCAAGTGACTCAAATTGCCGATTGCTTCAGGTATGTTACGAGTCAATTTATTGTTATTCAGGTACAATTGTTGAAGCATGCTCAAATTGGCGATGCCCTCTGTTAGGGTGCCTTCCAATCCGGCATCAGGAAGGATTATGGCAACCACTCTCTGATTTATGCATACAATTGTAAACGACCAGCATATGTACTTCGAATTCTCAGTCGTCCATTCCAACAGCGTTCCATATGGATCGATGAATGCCTTTTTCAAGGATAAAAGTGCCTCCATGTCCCTTAGATCGAGAGAATAGTCTCCCTACTTTCCATATGGTTCCGTGGAGAGTGAGAATTGAGCTGCTGAATCCTTCAGCGTGGGTTCTTTCAACACAAAATCACCGGGTTGAACAGAAACGCTTCCACTTCCACCGGGCCTGCGGTCATACAGATCACGACCGTCGTATTCGCGATGGATATTGGAAGAGTTACTAACATGTCCGGCGTTGACAGTATCCGCAGCTGCTGTGGTTTCCATGATCAGAAAGCACAGAAGAATATGAATAATAAGCAACATAACTGTAGCGTTATCCATTTCTCTACCCGTCCGTGTCCTTAATCCGTTGTCTTTCCGTTCTTCGCTATGATGTGTTCATGAAAGCATAGAGCCTCTCATATATAAAGCGAAGCACAGTAAGTCGAAAGGTGTAAACGCAAGAAGTTGAACAATAAAAACAGGACCAACGGATGTGAAGAAAATAATTTGTATTTGGAATCTGATCGGCATCAATCTAGTCCAATCCACAACGCGTTTGAACTTTGAAAGTTTGAATTTGACTGGGAGAATTGAAGGTTGAAGTCGAAGTTGGAAGCGTCTATTGAAATTTGATCCTTCGCAATTTAGTCCAGTCCACAACGTGCTCGAAACTTTGAAGGTGGACGCGTCAGTCGTTTGATGGTGCAACCATTGGTAAATCTTATGGAAATCATATTCTTTCTCATCCTTGCAATTTGCACGCAGTGTTTCAAAGTTTCACCCTTAAATTTAAATAAATTCATTGAAATTTAGAAAGAGTGATCACAGATTTTCAAAGCTTTACCCTTAAATTTAAATAAATTCATTGAAAAGTAGAAAGAGTAATCACAGATTTTCAAAGCTTTACCCTTAAATTTAAATAAATTCATTGAAAAGTAGAAAGAGTAATGACATATTGACTTGCACATCTAGATTGGGGAAATGGCTAAGGTTTGTGTTGGTTGTAGAACATGATCTTCTAAATTTAGAGATATTATTGTTTGGTCGTGTTTGTATTTCAGTTTTAATGTATACTCGTCTTAACTGGGGTGTTGCGGGCATCATTCCTTTGCGGGGTCTAAGGGCAAAGCCTTTGAAAGAATTTTTCAGCCAACAGTTTACGGACCCATGGTATTTGGGTGACCCATGGTATTTCTCCTACTAAAGGAAAGCATCGTAATACGATTGTGTATTGTATTGTAGCATTGTAAAAACAATCTATGTGATTGTGTGAGAGAGACTATGAGAGAGTGAAGAGAAAGTACAGCGGGATTGTTGTATGTTGTATCCCTTCATTTTGCTAGATGGTATAATAATAAAGGACTAGCAATTTCTGTGTGGGCATAGCCCATCTTGGGTGAACCACATTATATTTGTGTCTTTCTAGTAATGTGTTTAATATTTGCATCTTGTTTATTGTTTATCGTTACCGTTCTGTGATCTTGTTTTTCTAACACTCAGAGTCAAAAGGTCTATTTCGCTGGTAAACTCACAGGAAAGAAAGGCCCCTAGTTCAAGTGGGAGCAATGGCAGAAGAAGGAAAGTTTATGGTCGAGAAAATTTAACGGCCAAAACTACTAGTTATAGAAGATGCAAATTGAGGACTATCTGTACTGAAAGGAATATACCTATCGTTGGAGGGAAAAAGAAAACAACCGGTGAGTATGAAGGACGAAGAATGGGAGGTTCTTGACAGAAAGACACTGGGAACGATACGGTTGTGCTTGGCTTCATCGGTGGCTTTCAATATTTCGAAAGAAAAGACAACGAAGGGTGTGATGAGCGCATTGGATTAGCTCTATGAAAAAACCTTGGCTTCCAACAAGGTATTTTTAATGAATCATTTATTTAATATGAATATTTCGGAAGGTGGATTTGTTGCAGACCATTTAAATGAACTTAATACGATTATTAGCCATATAAGTTCTGTTAAAGTGAAATTTGGTGATGAGGTTGGGGCTCTTCTAATCTTGTGCTCATTGCTAGAAAGTTGAAATGGCTTGGTCATGGTTGTAAGTAACTTTGTCCCTAGTTCAAACACTCTTAAATTTGATGGTGTTCTTGGTGTACTTATTCTTAGCGAGGAAATGTGAAGAAAAAACACAGGTGAGACATCAGGTAATGCATTCACCATGGAGAGCAAGGGAAGATAAAGGGAGAGAGGAAGGAGCCCAGGTAATTACAACAAGTCTGAAAGGGTATATCCAAGTCCATATTTGGAAAGATAAAGTGTTGGAACTGTGTTAAGAGAGGACATTTGAAGAAAGACTACATAGCTCCAAAGAAGAAAGGAGACGGACAGCAGGAGACTACCCAGGAAGCAAATGCAGTACGTGATGTGTTACAAAAAGCTTTGGTTCTTGCATTAGATAATACTAGTGATTAGTGGGTAGTAGATTTAGGGGCTTCATGTCATGCTATACCCATAGAAAATTCTTTCATGATTATGTTCTAGGTGATTTTGGACATGTTTTATTGGGGGATGATAAACATGTAAAATTGTTGGAATTGGTAAGGTACAAATTAACTTTAATAATGGAAATGAATGGCTGCTAAAATATGTAAGGCATATTCTTGCTATAAAAATAAATTTGATCTCAACAAGGCAATTGGGAGATAGCGGTTGTTTGTCTATGTTTGGAAAAACATGGTGGAAGATCACTAAAGGAGCACTGGTAATAGAAAAAAGAGATAGGATAGGTACGTTGTATTTATGTCCTCATAATACTAATTATTCCATCTCTATAGCTTCCACAGAAACAGGTGCATCGTTGTGGAATCATAGGATTGGCCACATGAGTGGGAAGGGGATGCATATTCTTCACTCAAGGATATTGCTTCCATATCTGAAGCACGTAAGTTTGGAATTTTTTGAAAACTGTGTTTATGGAAAACAAAAGAGAGTTAGATTTCTCAGTGTTGGGAAACAAAATAAGAGTGAAAAGTTAGAGCTTGTGCATACATATGTATGGGGACCGTCTCAGGTACAATATATTGGTGTCTCTCGTTATTATGTTGCTTTTATTGATGATGCAACTAGAAAAACGTGGGTTTATTGCATTAGACAGATATCTGATGTGTTTGCTACTTTTAAGAAGTGGAAAGATTTGGTTGAGAATGAGAAAAGGAAAAAAGTTGAAATACCTCAGATATGATAATGGAGGTAAATATTGCAACAAGGAGTTTTATGGTTATTTTTCATACAATGGAATTCGCAGAGAGAAGACGGTCCCTGGAACACCACAAGAAAATGGTCTGTCAGAAAGGATAGATAGAACTATCATGGAGCGTGCAAGGTGCATGAGATTCCATGCAAGGTTGCCCTTACAGTTTTGGGTTGATGTTGTATATATTGTTGCTTAATTAGACAATCAGAGAGTGGATGGGTTGAAAGGATGTAGTTGGCGCGACGGTGGAATGCATGGGGTATGAATGGGAATGGGTAGCCGAACAAGGATGTGGAGGGAGAAGGTGGATGTGGCTCGAGCTTGGCGTGGAAGGTGGTGGGTTCGCTCAAAAATCCGAGAGACCCTGATACCATTGAAAGGACAAAAGGTGGGTGAAGAAGAACGTAGTGTAGAAAATATGTATATGATAATGTATATGATAGTTACATAAGAAATGCCTCAGGTAATTTATACCCTAAGTGGGGAAAGGGTGAATTTTCAAGTCAACTGTTTAATTCAATTACATTAATTACTAAAATTATCCTAGATTAACCTAGTTTGGTGTTTTACATTTAGCATTTATAACAGTTGGAAAATATGAAGAAGGGTATTTCTCTATTTGCAATATTTTGATACAATCGTATTTAATATCAAGGAGGTCGGATGGGGCAAGGAGCATGAGGTAGTATCCTCCTTTTAGTTGAGGATGGAAAATACAATTAGGGTGCAACAACATCCTTTTTGTGGGTGCAAATAAAACTCAAGGGATCATAGCCTCCTTCTAGTAGGTGTTGGAGAACAAACAAAAGTTGTAACTTCCACAACAGTAGAGTGTAGTTCTTCCATGGGTCAGAGCTTAAATCCATAAGTCGTAGTTTGCGAGACCATACTAATATCTGTTCAGGTTGGTGCCTGAAGATCGTGAGTTGAAAAGATTACACAGATAGAAGTTGTTGCAGGTTGGT
>LPNX010228528.1:0-34045 GCA_001517045.1 Pseudotsuga menziesii | reverse complement strand
TCACCTTTGTTTTTCTTCTTCTGGGTATTTTTCTTGGGACCTTGTTGATCCTCCGGAGACTGCTTCTTGTCTCTCTTTTGTTCAGGTGGCTTTTTAGCTTTATTTTTGCTTTTTGAATCCACCCTTGAATCTCCAGCAACCAGAGCTTGGTCTTTGGAAGGTTTGATGGTGCCCATAATCACCAGCTTGTCTTATTCTTGTGTGAGAGATTCCATGAAATCTGCAAGGCTAGGCATCTTCCAGGTTCGAGCTGTGAGTTTTGTGGCATATAAGGTCGAAACAAAGACTGAGTAGTCAGGTCCTAGCTTCGATAGGATGGCCAATACGAGCTGATAATCTTTCTTTTCGATACCACACTGCTTCAGCTGCAAAACTAGTGCTTTGAACTTGGAGAAATATAGCTGCATGGATTCAAAGCTGCTGGGACTCAGAGAAATCAGCTCATTTTCGATCTGATGTCCCCTCATCTCATCTATCTTTCCAAAAAGCTCAGATAGCTTCTCCCATACTTGATCCAGTGAAGTTAATCCATCGAGATGGAAAAGGAGGTCTCGGGAAATACTGAGACATAGGAGGCCATAGGCCTCATCTCTCCGATTGTGCCATTTGATCTTCTCTGCAGCAGCATTGGGCTCTGCTTCTGTAGCCATAGTCACCCTATAGAGGCCTTTTTCTCTCAACAAGATCTCCATCTCTGCTTTCCATCAAAAACGTTGAAGGGAGTGAGGATAGTTTTCTGTGAATCCATAGCTTTAGAAAATCTGTCCCGGCTGTCAGTAGAAGGCTCCCAGTCTTGATGTCGAACCTGCAAAACAATTTTTGAAGGAGAGTAACAACCTACAATGGCTCTGATACCATGTAGAAATTATGACCAGCAATAGATTAATTTCACTCACAACAAATTACAATTGATCATGCAAAATTGTCAACAATGGAGACTGAATATGGAGCTGTAACACAAAATTATATTAACTCAGTGTACAATAGCCAACCCTGTAATAACATAGGTTGCTGAATATATAGAATACATCAATAGTTTGAATGCATAAGGAGGCATCCAAAGCTAGCATAAAGCAGGCTTACCCAAAATAGGCAAATCCCCCATAGGTGTAAAAAGCTGATCCCAAATCTGTCATGAGGCTCACGAATTGGAAAGGGCGCATGGGAAAGCTAATGAGTGGTGGAATGGCAGCTCATACATGCTTTTGCATGGACGAAAGAGTGGAGGAGGAAGAGGCAACAAATCTGATTCACCTCACCTAGTCTTTCTTTCCTATGTGCCTTAAAACACTGAAAAAGAAGGGAATAAAGCAGAAAAAGCAGATAGGCACCTAGGAGGCCAGGAATAAAGCAGATTTGATTCCTAAGGCTTTCCCAAGTGCTACATGAGTCAAAGATGGCAAGTTTGACCTCTATGGATAGGCAATTAGCAACTTGCACATGGTGGGACTCATGGACTAGGAAAATAAGACAAAAATAAATGAATTAATGTCTAAGTGGGTAAATACTATGGGTTGATTATTCTAACAAGGTGGATCCAGGATGGATGGTAGAGGGGCAAGAAACTAAGGTGTGGAACCACGACTGCCTAGACTCCCAAATGGATGGTTGTCACGCCAATCAAGGCAGCCTTCACTTTATGTTATCCTTGTCCAAGATAACAATGGGGGAGACCCAAATCTGCTCCCGACAAGAGAGATCAGACCTAGACACTAGAAAAAGATCAAATGGGGCTTTAGGATACTTAAGGTGCAAGGTGAATGGAAAACCTAGCTCTAGGGTTTAGGTACTAGCAACTGGTGAAGATGATCACTGTCTTGGGAAATGTAACTGTGACAAGGTGAGCAAGAATAGAGTTGGGACTGTCTAGTACCAAGGAGATAGAATCAGTGAAAGATAGTTGACTTGAGTTATCAATGAGTGTTGGCAAAGGGAATGGGAGGAGATCTTAAGGGTAGGACTAGCATTAGCTAGGAGATCAATGCCTTATGTGTATTGGGAAATGGAGTCAGCGACAACCCAATGTTTCACTGAAACCACTTGGGACACACCTTGATCTATTAACCCAGAAAATAGTTGGTCCAAAGAAACTAAGCTACAGGAAAAACCAGCTTAATGGAAGGCCAGCGCTAGGGCTTGGAAAGACAGATTTGTATTTCTAGGGTCACCTGGAGGATAATAACCCAGTGTTAAAGGATAAATGAGTTCAGGGTGACCTGATCTACAAGCCCAAATAAGAAAATCAACAGAAAAATCAAATCCGAACAAGGTCAAAATTTGATGAGGGGCTAAGGGGGCTGAAAACCAATTTTTCAGATCTAGGGAAAATCGGAAAGAACTAGCTCAGTGTTGGGGGTGTTCTGGAATGATTAAGCTCTAATATATTAGCCTATATTGTTAGATTTCAGAAAAAAGTCACTTCCGGAAAAGTCCAATTTTCAGTGAGGGCGTTAGGGCTGTTTTAGTCAAAAACTCAGATCTAGGTCAAATAGCCAAGAATTTGGAAAGTACTAGAGATGATTTGGACTATGTGGGACCCAATCTATCTATCTGTGAAGTCGAAATTCAGAAAAATTCAAAACCCTATCAGGTCAAATTTTCAGTGGGGGGTTATGCAGTTTTCTGGCAAAAAATTAGATCTAGGTCAAACCAGCAAGAGTTTGACCAGAGTTGTATTTTATTTGGTGAAGGGGATGCCCAATATATGAAACCCAGAAATGGTTTGGCCAAATATCAAACAATTCCCAGATTTATTGCTTTTTAGGGTTTTTAGTATTTTAGGAGTTTTAAGAAAATTTTGAAGTAAATCAAGGTACAATGGAATAAGATCTGAAAAGAAGAGACTTACCTATTAGATATTACCTGGAAAATCTTGTATAATTATTTAACAGTGATGATATTTGTTATCCCAATCACTTCTAGAAGATCCCCGTGATTTCTATGGCATATGCAAGCTCCAAGCCACCAAAGCGCCCCCTACCCTGCATGAGCAAACGTCAACCATATCAGATTTGCTAATACAATATAAAGAAACTGAATGCTACAATAAATTAAAACGAAGTAATCATAGATCACAATGAAACTAATGAAAACCCCCTAATCCAAGATAAAGAAAACCGAGCAAGTTGAGGTCCCCCTACAACTAGCCAAAACGCCCTCCTGTAGACAAAACAATGATAGCCAAAAAAATATAGATCTCACAAGAATTTCCACAATGCTAGTAAGCTGAATATTTTCCAATCACCATTTGAGAACATCAGATGCAAAGCAGATCTAAAAAATTTCCACAAAAAAGTCTTTCTATTATTCAGATCCAAGAGCCAAAGACCCACTTACAAATGAGAAGCTCTCTCCTTTAAATAAAAATGAGAGAACCAATCATAACCGAATCCTAACCACTTTCAAAATGAGTGGCTAAGATTAAAAGATGACATGTTCCAATCAATGGTTGAGATTAGCTCAACATACAATACATGGATCAATATAAACATAATTGATCAAAGTGGACTAACCCACCCAAAAAGGTAACCCACTCAACAAGAAATAAATGAAACACATGATGGGTCCAAGGAGTGTTTGACTAACTCCCTCTAGGTGTCCCCATGGCACAATAAAATAATATAATAATTTAATTCTTTGACTTTTGTGCCTCCTTGAGGAAATCGTGAGCCTTCCAAAAGAGCTCTAGAAAATAATATAAAAATGCCCAAAAATAGATGTGGGCCCAATCAGGAGCTGCAACTGCTGGAGAAGGTGTGGAGGACATCACTCTCATCATCATGACTAATCCCATGTCATTTCCTTGCCTCAGTATCCCAAATCGATTTCTTCAATAGCCATTTAATCATTTTTTAATCTGCCTTGAGAAACGTGATCCTACCAAAACAGCCTCCTAGGGTACCTACGTTGTCAAACTGAGCCCACCAAGATCTCTGGGATGGGGGTACTATGATACAAACAAGTGTCTGCACCCCCCTATTCCCATACTGATCCGAAAACAAGGTCTTTGCTACTCTGTGACATTAACATGAATTGCATAAAGAGCATGAATGAAGCTCACAAATCCATAAGAAGGGAACCAAATAGCATAGACAATACGCACATAAAGACAACAAGTTGATAACGGAGTTCGTCTCGGATGGACTACATCTCTAGGCCTGCTTCTCAATAGGAGGTCCGATCTATAATCTCAACATAAGGCAAAATACATGGCAATGATACAATGATACCTTGGTGACAATGGTCAGGAAGAGAATCGTTGCCCAAAACACAACAAGACTGCTTCCACCAACTCCGAAGCCTGAAGACAGTGTAAAATGAGTATAAACACTTGTACCTTCCTCCTACAGAGCTATGAAATCTCCCTTCTCTCCTTTATCTACAAAGTCTCCACTCCAAAGCATGAGTGGAAATGGAAATCAAGGGGGTTTATATAGTTTGGCTTGCCCCTCTTCACATTTTCCTCATGTTCTCTTTGGTTACAACAAATTTGCCTCAATGGGCATGGAGTTACAACTCCTAAGTTGGTTCTCATGTGTTTGGGCTTTTTATTAAAAAATTTTAGTTGGAAATTTACCAACTATAGCATATTATATTAGCCCTTGTTATAACCTACCCATAATGGCATTACAAAATCCAAAAACTTTGTTACAAGTCAAAATGGCCCATGCCATTCTTTGGCGAAATAGCCACATGCCAAAACCACCATATCCAAAATTATTTGAATAACCATGTGGTGGTTAGGTCATAACAAATGGAATTACATAATAAACAAACATTTAAAAATACCCTTTTAAAATGGCATGTAATCCGTTTGCAAAACTCACTTTTCACATGTTATCGAAAATTTGTTAAAAACATGTGACCATGTGTGTTACCCTATCCGAGAGTTGATATCATGTGGGTCATCCACTCCAGCGTGATTTTTGTGGGTTGGAGTTGTAACAAACTCCCCATGGGATTGGTACCTTCTCGCATTAAAAAAAAAGGGTCGGGGCTTGCCCCGGTCCCAACCTTAAATAAATTTTATTGCATGTGCATACCAAGAACCACACGTAGCCCGAGTGGCAAAGGCGCTCAGCATTCTTTGCAGAGGTCATGGGGTCGAACCATGTGGAGGCCATAATTTTTTATTAGATTTATTGGCCAATCCCGTGTTGCCACGTGGTGGCCTAGGATTGGTCCACCTTATGCCTAGTTGGCATCCAGTCAACTGCCAAGTCACTGCCCATACTGCCACGTCTTCAATCTCCATTGGTCTGTATTACATGCCATGTCAACTCATCCGTACTGTATGGATGCCACGTGTCACCCTACCAGTGGTGCCATGTGGTACCCCCATTTTGCCAAATTTGCATGTTTCATCAATACAACAGAACGCGATAACTTTCTCATACAGAGTCCGTTTGAGGTGAAATGAACATCGTTGAATCATCTCGACGAGCCCTTCGATCTGGTGTTGGTTTTGCTGAGATTGGAGGACTTTAAAAAATTTTCCTTCTTGGATCCTCCTGGATCATTCCTCCCCACTGAGAAGCTTTTGGCCTCCAAAAGCCTTTACTAATCAGCAGATAGGTGAGGGAATTGCTCCCTCACTTTCTCCTTCTCGATCCACTTGGCTTTGCTTGGATGAGTGCCTCTGATGCCCAATCGAAGATAATCAACATCACCTCTGCGAGAAGTCCTTGTTCTTCTGTCCAAGATGACATCTTCCTTTAGCTCATCCATGTACTTAGGAGCAAATTCATCAACTGATGGCAATGAGACATTCTCCCTTTCATCCATGATCATGGGAGGCTCATAGAGTTTCAAGTTCTCCACATTCACTATCGAGTAGATCTGCATGTATGGCGGTAGCTCTAAGCGAAAGGCATTCGTCCCAATCTTCTCCAAGATGGTGAAGGGACCATATCTAATGGGCTTGAGCTTCTTGCCTTCTCCTTTCATCCTCTCCTTGTTGATGTGAAGCCACACTTGATCTCCTACCTGAAACTGATGATCAACTCTATGCTTGTCATGGCAAGCCTTGTACTGGGCTTGACTCTTCTCCAACTGCTCTTGCACTGCTTTATGTACCTGTTGAACTCTCTGAATGAACCTGCGGGCTTTGTCTTCATCCTTGGAAGCGCTTGAATCAACCTCTCTCCCATAATTCAAGTCCAATGGAGTCTTTGGAAAGTACCCAAAGCATGTCTCAAATGGAGAGCTCTGAGTGGAAGAATGCATAGCCTTGTTGTATGCATGTTGCACATACTGGATCTGCTCATCCCTTGACTTAGGATGCTTGTTACAATAACCTCAAAGCAAATGAACAACTATCTTGTTGACTACCTCTGTCTGTTCGTTGGTCTGTGGATGGAAAGCGGTGCTCCTCTTCAGCTTGGTGTCCATCTACACCATAATTTTGTCCAAAACTCTCCAAGGAATCAAGAGTCCCGATCCGAGATAATGGACGTAGGGAGTCCAAAGTGAACCCATACATACTGAAAGAAAAGAGAAGCAGCCTGCTCTTCAGTGACCTGCATTTTACATGGCATAAGAATACACATCTTGCTAAACCTATCCACGACCACATACAAGTATTCATGACCCCTCCTAGACATAGGCAAACCCCCCACAAAATCCATGGAAATGCTTTCCCAAGGATGGGAAGGAACAGGAAGTGGTGAGTACAGCCCCAATTTTCTATTAGTGGGCTTACAAGTAGAGCACATCACACACCCCTTCACATATTTTGTTACAATGTCTTTCATGCGAGGCCAATACACAAGTCTTTGCAAATGAGCCAAAGTCTTACCTACCCCAAAATGCCCTGATACAAGAGAAGTATGAGCTTCTCGTATTACATGGACTCTTTCACTGATAGGAACACATAACTTGCCCAAATGATAGAGCAACTTTCCCTGCAAATAGTAGTCTTCCACCTGTTTGCCATTGGTAGCTTCTCATAAATCTCCTTGAAATCATAATCAGTAGCATACTGCTCAATATAACTTTCATGGGACAAAGAAGCATTTTTCAAAACAATAGATGCAACAATAGGAGGTCTAGAGAGCATATCTACCACTTCGTTACTAGTACCCTTCTTGTACTTGATCACTAGATGGAATTGTTGAAGGAATCCCATCCACCTGAAATGACGAGCTTGCTGGAGCTTAGTCTGGGACTGGAGATACTACAAGGGCTGATGATTGGTATGGATGATCGTCTTCTTACCCATCAAGTATTGTTTCCACTTCTTGACACTCTGAACCAAAGCATACAACTCTTTGTCATAGGTGGGGTAGTTGATCACTGCTTGAGTAAAAGTCTCTGAATGGTAGAAAATAGGCTTGCGATGCTGCATCAATACTTCCCCCATGGCATATCCACTGGAATCTGTCTCTATCTCAAATGGTTGTTGCAAATCAGGCAAGGCTAGGACTGGGGCGGTGCTGATCTTTCCCTTCAATGTGTCGAAGGATTTCTGCTGCTTACCTCCCCACTGGAAGAATTTCTTTACACTTGTTAAGGCATGCAAAGGAGATGCTATGTATGAGAGGTTCTGAATGAACCTTCTCCAATATTGAACAGCTCCTAAAAGGCTTCTCACTTCAGTAGTGTTAGTAAGCTTAGGCCAATTGACAATTACATCAACTTTTGAAGGATCAATTTTTAAATTTCCACCTCCTACAATATGACCCAAGTAAACTAATGAAGTTTTGCCAAATTCACACTTTGACAATTTTACATTCAATTTCTCCTTTTCAAAGTATCTAATACTTGCTTTACATGCCCCACATGTGCTTCCCAAGTTTTGCTAAAGACCAAGATATCATCTAAGTATACAATGACAAAATCATCTAAGAATGGCCGGAAAACATCATTCAGTACCCGCATGAAGGTTGCAGGTGCATTGCAAATCCCAAAGGGCATCACCAACCACTCAAATAGACCTTGCTTGGTCTTGAAGGTTGTCTTCCACACATCACTTTCTGCAATTCTGATATGGTGGTAGCCACTGCGAACACATCATCTCTCAACTGGTCGAGCAAGTCATCTATGTGAGGAAGCGGGTATCGATTCTTGATCGTGATCTTGTTGAGATCCCGCTAGTCAATGCACATCCTCCATGTGCCATCTTTCTTCATCACCAATACAATTGACGAACCACATGGAGAGGAGCTGGGTCTGATCACTCCTTGGTCCAACAAGTCTTGAACCTGCTTCTTAATCTCTTCCATTTCAACTGTGGACAACTTGTACATGCCCACATTAGGAAGAGGGGCATCTTGCTAGAGATGGATCTCATGTTGAATCTCCCTTTTGGGAGGCAAACCTGTAGGTTCCTGAAATATTCCATCATAGTTAGCCACAATATCAATCATAGCCTTTTTATGAGAAGGATCAAAACCTTTGAAAGCATCAGATGCTTCAGCATCTTTTGCTCTAACAACCATGAGCATGTATGTCTTATTAGTGTTGATGAGTCTCTTCATCTGTCCTGCACTAACAAGAGTGGTGTTAGACTTCATACTGTGAGCTCTCACGATTTACTCCACCCCATTTTTTGTGAGATGGTACTTGTTCTCGTGACAGAAGAATACTACTTTTCGATCATACAAGTATGGGCTTCCCAATACGATACCGTAGATGTCAAGAGGAACAACATCTAAGTCCACCTCATCGATCAACTTTGAAGCAATAGCAAACCTTAACCTGCATTTCTTAGTCACCTATAGCTTAGCATTATCACATACCCATCCAAGAGGATAAGGCTTAGGGTGAGGTTTAGGCTGTACGCCCAACTTCTTAACAACTGATTCTGAGATCAAATTTACTTGAGAACCCGAATCAAATAATGTTTCAATCTTTGTATGCTTAGACACAACTATGATGTGAAACAACTCACTTCTTCTTTTATCATTTTATTTAGAAACATGAGTAGAACTTGAACCAGTTTGAGGAGTTTTGTTACCTTGCATTCCCACGGCTGTAATCATGGTTTCGTCACCTGAGTCAGAACCCAAATCTCGTTGCGCTGTTGCAACGGTCTTTTTCTTCTTTTTGCCTCCATAATGCTTTGGCCTCTATTTAGGATGAAACTTCCAACAACTTTATTCATCATGCCCATCAGTGTCGCAATGTTTGCAATGGAAATTTCCTCCTTCCTTCTTGGCAGTAGTTGTCTTCTTGCTCTTGTCTTTTTTCTTGAACTTGTGGTTGTTGTTGGGCTTGAAAGGCTTCTTCTGATTGTCTTCTTGCAAATGATTCCCCTTGCTTTCAATATGAGTAGCCTAAACACTTGCTTCATCCACACTAGTAGGATTCAACAACAACAAATTATGGCATAGATAATGATAAAGAGCATCAATGTACTTCAAAAGAGTGTCAGGAGAATCTAAAGAAATATTCAACTCTAAGGCTTTCTTTCTAAATTCTTCAGTAAAATTCTGAACACTCTGACCCTTGCCTTGTCTAAAACTTTTCCAATCCATCATAGCCTTTTGAACATAACCCAACGGATAAAATTGCTTAAGTAAAGCAAAAATGAAAGCAGACCACGATGAGAGAAGATTACCCATTTGTTTGCTACCTTGTTGAAGCTTGCTTTCCCACCATACAAGTGCGGTGCCTGTCAGCCGAAGTGAAGCCAACTGAATCTTCACATCTTCTTCTTTGATCTTCTAGACTCGGCAATAGACCTCAATTTGCCTTATCCAATTGTTCAAATTCTCTGCATTCGCTTCCCCATTGAACATGGGAAAATCAAACTTCACATCGAGCTTCAATAAGGGCTTCTTTTGAGGCTCTTTGTGAGGAACCTTGGAATGCTGAGAATGAGATGAGGAAGAAGCACTTGAACTTGTGCTTGAAGTTGAAGGTGAAGAGGGAGGCTCGGGAGGCTCTTCGCCACCTCCTCCTTGGTTAACTGAAGCATTGCCTTCATCCTTCACTTCTTTGTCTTCCTTCTTTACTTCGCTGCCTTTTCTTTCTTTTGCCATGCATTCTTCATAGTCTACAAACAACTTTTCTACCTTGTCGGCCATCATGTAGAAGACCTTGTGAAATTTTTCCTCCATCTCGATGCGGGCATCATTAGCATCCATCTTCCTCCTTCGGTGTGCATGTCCGATCTCGGAATTGTAAGGCTCTAATGTACCCTCACCAGCTTGCAGTTTAGCCCTCGTGAGCATCCACACTCACAATCCAATGTCACATAAACTTGGCTCTGATACCACATGATTCGAAAACAAGATCTTTGCTACTCTACAATGTTAACATGAATTGCATAAAGAGCATGAATGAAGCTCACAAATCCATAAGAAGGGAACCAAACAGCATAGACAATATGCACATAAAGACAACAAGTTGATAACGGAGTTCGTCTAGGATGGACTATGTCTCCTGGCCTGCTTCTCAATAGGAGGGTCGATCTATAATCTTAGCATAAGGCAAAATACATGGCAATGATACAATGATACCTTGGAGACAATGGTCAGGAAGAGAACCGCTGCCCAAAACACAACAAGACTTCTTCCAGCAACTCCGAAGCCTGAAGACGGTGTAAAACAAGTATAAACACTCGTACCTTCCTCCTGCAGAGCTACGCAATCTCCCTTCTCTCCTTTAGCTACAAAGTCTCCACTCCAAAGCATGAGTGGAAATGGAAATCAAGGGGGTTTATATAGTTTGGCTTGCCCCTCTTAACATTTTCCTCATGTTCTCTTTGGTTACAACAAATTTGCCTCAATGGGCATGGAGTTACAACTCCTAAGTTGGTTCTCATGTGGTTGGGATTTTTATTAAAAGTTTTTAGTTGGAAATTTACCAACTATATCATATTATATTAGCCCTTGTTATAACCTACCCATAATGGCATTACAAAATCCCAAAACTTTGTTACAAGTCAAAATGGCCCATGCCATTCTTTGGCGAAATAGCCACATGCCAAAACCACCATATCCAAAATTCATCGAATAACCATGTGGTGGTTAGGTCATAACAAATGGAATTACATAATAAACAAACATTTAAAAATACCCTTTTAAAATGGCATGTAATCCGTTTGCAAAACTCACTTTTCACATGTCATCGAAAATTTGTTATAAAACATGTGACCATGTGTGTTACCCTATCTGAGATTTGATATCACATGGGTCGTCCACTCCAATGTGATTTTTGTGGGTTGGAGTTGTAACAAACTCCCCATGGGATTGGTACCTTGTCGCATTGAAAACCATGGGTCAGGGCTTGCCCCGGCCCCAACCTTAAATAAATTTTATTGCATGTGCATACCAAGAATGACACGTAGCCCAAGTGGTGAAGGCGCTCAACATTCTTTGTAGAGGTTATGGGGTCAAACTCCGCGGAGGCCATAATTTTGTATTAGATTTCTTGGCCAATCCTGTGCTACCACGTGGTGGCCTGGGATTGGTCCACCTTTTTCCCATTCGACGTCTTGTCAACTGCCAAGTCACTACCCATATTGCCACATGTTCAATCTCCATTGGTCCATATGTACATGCCATGTCAACTCATCTGTATTGTACGTATGCCACGTGGCACCCCCATTTTTCCAAATTTGCCTGTTTCATCAATACAATAGAACGTGATAACTTTCTCATACGGAGTCTGTTTGAGGTGAAATGAACGACGTTGGAATTGTCTCGACGAGCCCTTCGATCTAGTTCTAGTTTTGCTGAGATTGGAGGACTTCAAAAAAATTTCCTTCTTGGATCCTCTTGGATCACATACAATAACACCCTAGGAGATCCAACTGAAACATCTCCCTGCTCAAAAATATCAATCTATGAAGAAAAAATGCATCAGAAAGGCAGAATGAGCCTGATCACATCTATAAGTGCCCGAAACTGGAAATAAATTGTCTCATTAGACTCAGAGATTCTCAATCCATCTAAGGTGTATACTCATACCCCTCATAGGTCTCTATATGATCATCAATCATATCCAGTAAACAATATAACCATCTATGAATAATCAAACACCAATAATAACTCAGACTATATCCATCCGCTGCAAGTGTTAAAAGGTTAAGACATGCTCTACAACTCATTCAAGTAACAATCACAACAAGTAGCATTCATTTCACTGGCGGTACATCAACCAATACATATATAAGGCTTTGTTTATTATTACTCAGACTTATACTTTCAAGACTATACTCACTTCATAGGTGTAGCCAATTTGCTAGTGAAGGGTGAAGGGTGGAAATGACAAGGCTAAGGCAAAGGATGACTTCCTACTCAACATCATAACACTTTGGACAAGGAAAGGGGATACTCACTATAACCAATGTCAGACAAACAACAACACAAGGAATGCCAGTGCCTCACAAATGGGTGAGTTGTTTAGAGAGTGCTTATTCAACTTAGGCATCATGTCTACATCAAGCTTGATCTAAGTTCACTAGGATCATCATTTTTATTCCATGGCCTCTTTGGCCTATATGACCCTTTTGGGACTTCACCAGCGCTTAAAATCACAGCTAATCGCAGCTTTCATCCAGAACATATTTATTTTAATAAGGTCAGCAATTTTTGGATATAGCATATTTTTAACCATTGCTTTTTTGGACCTTTTCTTATACTTCGAATTTCATTGCTCTTGCCTTTTTTACATGTGTTAAGAAACACAGTTTTATAATTTTCATTTTTCATGGGCGCATATTCAATATTTTCAATATAGGTAGTACATGAGCTTTCAATTTTAGCCAACAACATATCAAGTGACTAGGGGGAGTCCTGCACAATGCCAAACATCGGGAAAACCGACCATAATGATTTAGGCATATAATCCAACTTAACAAAGGCAAGTTTTGTCACCAACTCATAGCTGAGACACAATATAAACAGGGAGGCTTGTCCAACAAAAGTTCTAGTGGGGAAAAAGATCCTCCATGCCATAAGTCAAGAAGTCAGTCGAGTTGAAAACTAAACTGGAAGGTAATGGATGGGTGAAGACAGTGAATGATGGAGCCAACACTAGCAAGACAAAATAATGGTGGGAATGACTACCTCTATTCTCCCTAAGGAGGGTAAAACCAATGAGTATAGATCAGGAACTTCCAAGTCTAAGTAGGGACATCAATACATAATACAAAATACATCCAAGTCCATATAATTATGACTTCCAGATCATGATACCATAGGTTAATACATGTCACAAAAATCAGTATAAGAGCAATGATAACCATAACACAATATAAAAAGCTGAGTCATAATCATGCAATATAACCCATCTGAAACACTATCTGTCCAATGAGAAAGAACTGATATAAAACTGGGCATCAATGACTGCTCCGTAATGATATAAATGGCTACATCAGTCCTCAAATCTAAGTGTCCTGAGACTCAGTCCTGACATGGGAGAATAACAATAGTCCACTAATACAATAATGATCTGACAAAACTACTCATCTCAGCATCTCATATGTAAGAGATCTGGCTAAAAAAAGTATTGTGTCTGAAAAATAGAATATGGTATCCTGACTACTATATATGTGATAACAAGTTGTTAAGACATACAACAAGATTGCCTTGAACTTTTTTATGGATGGTCTATTAAGCTCTAGTCAAGAAAGTGTAAAATATTACACCTCTTCCAAGGATCTCTGGTTCAAGCTGGAAGAAGAATACCTAAAGAAAAATCAAGACAAATAAAAGGAAGCAGAATTCAAGGATGAAGGGCAAGAAGAAAATCATGTACAAGATTCATATATAAGTGAAGGTAAGTACTCCTCAATGGATGATAACTTTGAATGTAATGATGATGAAGTTGTTCTTACAGAAGATGAAGAAGAAGTTTTGTTGAAAGCAAATAATGCACTTGCAAGCACTATGACATATATTGATCTTAGATCCAATCCAAGACTCAAGAATAAAATGATGAGGCCATTTGAAAAATACAAAGAGGAGACAAAAGCTTTGCTAATGAACTTGTTGTTTACTAAATTGTCATTGATGCCAACAAGTGTGTGCCGGTGTGTCTTGGTGCCCCTTGAGGAGCCCCTAAGGGTGAAGTAAGTGTCAGTGTCTAAGGAGACCTTTTGACATTGTCTGAGCCCAAGTCTGAAGCCCTTGAAGCCCTTGAGACAATGACAAAATCCTTGTACACCTTGTAGAGTGTTCAAGTACCCCAAATTCATCTTATGGTTCCCCAGTTGTTTCTTTAGGGTTTCCCAATACCACAACTATGCCCTATAGCACATGATTGTGTCCTTGGTAGGTTGAAAAAATTGCAAGAGTCCAAATGACCCTTTCAGTGGTCATTTGTGTTTAATAAAGGTCATGGTACCCTAGGAGAAGCTTAGGCATCCCACACCTTCATGGTTATGTGTCTTCACCTGTGGTAACTCTAATGACCTAACCAAATACCCTAAAACCATCACCCTTGCTCCCTAAGCCTACATTCTACTCTATGCCTTGCCCTTTAAACACTAGTAATATCCCAACATTATACAAAGATGCCCTAATATATAAAACCCTAATAAAAGTTGTAACAAGTAATAAGTATTAAAAGATAATTAAAATAATATTAAATTGAAGTGCTAAAACATCTTAATTTAATAAATTACTTAAACCCTTATGACAAGAAGTGGTTAAACATTTTTAGTATGGGAACTCACATATTTTAATAATAAATGATATTAAAACAAACAAATTAAATATTAATTAGGAAAGAGAATTAAAAATTAAAATCCCTACCCTAAACATCCACTTATAAAGATTAACTCCCACTACAAATATTTAATAAATAAAACAAGTCTTTAATTACTTAAATTGTAATATTTAAACTTGTTAAAATAAACCTTAACCCTTCTATTCTACACCTACAAGTCAGCTATCAAACAAGTTTTAATACCTTGAAAAAAAACTTTATTTTTTTAACCCTCAAAGAGGTCGGCCCCCAAAAAAGGCCTTTTTAAACGTGTATAAATAACACATTGCTGATCATATTTTAACCATCAAAAAATTTGTGGTCAACTGTGGATTTTCGGTAGTGTTCTGAGGTATTTCGTAGGGTTTCTACAGCAGCAGGAAGAGGAGCAATAAGTCTGAAAATTTCGTAGCTTTTTTGCAGCAGGAAGAGGAGCAGTAAGTCTGAAATTTTCGTAGCTTTTTGGCAGCAAGAAGAGGAGTAGTAAGTCTAAAATTTTCGTGGGTTTTGGCAGCAGAAAGAGGAACATTCCTTATTTTTGGTTATGGAATCAACCATCCTCTTTGCAAGGTTGTGACAGTCCCAAGTTTTGTTCAAACAAGAATAGACCGAGTTTGAGAGAGGTCGTTGCTAGATCCGAGCTATTTTTCAGTGACTCTTTGGTTAAATAAGTAATGCCTTGACAAATCTTCATACACTGCTAGTTATTGTCTAGGTTTAAAAGTTGCCTTCATCATCTGGGTTTACCTATTAACAAGGTATGTTTATACTCAGATACTTATATGTACCAAAAAAATGATATGTCTGTAGATATGAAGTGTACAAGTGAATATGTAATGGGTAAACAGTGAGTGTACTAGTGCCTGAGCTGCATGTGCAAAAACAGTGAATGTGTGTGAATAGTATGTATAATACAAATAGTAATTTGTTGTTGTGATGATAATCTTCCATGTTATGATGAACTCTCTGTGATGCACAGTCTGCTATACACTTTGACTTGATGATGATGATGTGATACATGCCTTTATGATGACAATCATATGATGATGAATATGCATGGTCTAGAGTGATGACAATATTCTATGCACTATGATCTGTACTTGTTACATACATATCATAAGTTTATGGTGATAGTACATATCCTATGAATTTGATAACCTATGATGATGTTCAGTAATAGAAAAGAAGAGATACTTCAGTGATTATGGATGACAATGAGCAGTGTGTGGCAGTGACATCAACAGGGATGATTTGATAGTGATTAGAATGTAGAGGTTATCAGCAACAGAAAGTGCAGGGTTCGGTGTGTGACAAGTCCACAGGTTCGGCAATCTCTTCTTACCAGGGTGGCAAGACGGGGCAAGGAAAGGAGGTCGTAGCCTCCTTCTTGTTGAAGCCGAAAAACTAGGGACTGGCAGCTTCCTTTAGGTCGTAGCCTCCTTCCAGTTGAAGCTGGAAAATTGAAGTCTATATAGTAAGGGGGTTGTTCCCTCCTTCCAGTTATTTCTGGAAAACTATTTTTAAAAGGCTTCCGTGGTTTTACCCCGAGAATTTGGGTTTCCACGTCAAAAACTATTGTGTACTGTGCATCTCATTATTTTATACACATTGATGATGTGCTGTGATTGGTGATCAGCAACCTGCTTTTGATTAAAATTTTAAATAGTACAAATAGTGATTCACCCCCCTCTCAGTATTTCAACAATTGGTATCAGTGTAGGTTCCTTCAGAATAAACTAACTACTGGAAGGTAATTATGGGGAAGTTTGCTAAACAAAGCAAATCTGGAACACCCTTGTTTGATGGGAGCAACTATGCATTCTGGAGCATAAGAATGAGAGCCTTCATAGAAGCTCAAGGAATCAAAAAATGGCAAAGTATCGAGAATGGGTACAAAGTACCAAAGACCGTGCCAACTGATGAAGGTGAGCTGGTTCAATACAACAACAACTCGAAGGATAGAAATCATCTTCTAGGTGCTATAAATGAATCTGTGTTCAACAAAGTGATGAGTTGTCCCTCTGCAAAGGAAATGTGGGACAAACTCCAAACCACATATTAAGGAGACATCAAAGTCAAGGAAGCCAAACTTCATACTTACAGGGGACAATTCGAACAGCTAATAATGAATGAAGACGAAGACATAGTATCCTATATTCTTCAGGTTGATCAGCTTGTAAATACCATTAGAGGTTTGGGAGAAGACGTTGAGGAGACTATACGGAAAATTCTAAGAACTCTTCCCAAAAGGTTCAACCCCAAGATCTCTTCCTTAGAAGAAATAACATATCTAAAGACTATGACAGTGGATCAACTGCATGGGAGTCTAGTAGCTTGCAAAATAAGAATTGAAGATGAAGACACATCAAGAAAGGAAGCAGCATTCAAGGTCTCCTCCAAACAAAATGGGAAGAAAAAATCAACAAAGGACAAACCGACAAGTGATGAATCTGATGATGAAGAAATAGCCAACTTTGTTTGGAAATTAAAGAAAGGAACTGGAAAATATGAAGGTAAGCTACCTCTTAAATGTTTTTCATGTGGAAAGATAGGTCATTTTGCTTCTAAATGTCCATATGCAAACAACTCAGATGGTGAAGAGGATGATAGTTTTAAACCCTACAAGAAGTACAATAATTACAAGAATAAGAACAGAATAATGTTTGCAAAGAAGAAAAGGCTCTACACAAAAAGAGACAATAGCTCATCCAGTGGTGACTCCGACAATAACAGTGATAGTGATTCTGATGATGACGATGAACCAAACAAAGTACTCTTTATGGAAATAAGCTCAGATAAGGATCATAATAGTAATGAAGAATCCGAAGATGAAGGAGAAGTAGATCTTGAGGCAGAACTTGTAAGAACCTTTAAAGAGCTGAAGAAAGTCAGGAAGGAGAATAGAATGCTTAAGGAAGAGGGACAATGGTTTGAACAAACCATTGTTGAATTGAAGACCAAACTAGAAGAATCCAAATGAGTTGAAGACTCTCTTACTGAAAAACTAATGACAAATATAACAGAAAAGGAGAATCGTGAGGCTGAGATAGTAACTCTGAAGAACAAGCTGCAGACAAAAGATATCGCAAAGGGTTATGAAAATAGCTCCAACGTTCTAGAACAAATCATCAGCAATCAAAATCCATTCTTCGACAAGATCGGTATAGGATACAATTAGAATACAAATGAAGCCTCAAGCTCAATGTTGACATATAACGAAAAGAAGCCACGAAGGTATGACGAAGTTGCCAAGGACTGCAATAATGAAGAAGAGATCGAATGTCAACCAAAGCAACCCTTATCAAAAGAAGGGCCAGCAAAAAGACTAGATCTCAGAAAAACACCTCCTCCATATATTCCCAGGTATGGATACTTCTTTTATGGGAATTACTTTACATGTGGAACATTTGGACACAAAGCTGTAAATTGTTTTCAAAGAATAAACTTTGAGACAAGGATTAACCTTGCAAGCCTCAGACGACCACAGTACAACAACAAATTTGGTCAAGTGTAACAGCTTTGGACATATAGCCAGAAATTGCAGAATGGATTAAACACAATAACAACTACGAATGTGGAATTGCTCTTCAAGCTCAGAATCACACGTCTGGTAAATGGTATGTTGATAGCGGTCGCTCCAAGCACATGACAGGTGACAAAGATTCTTTTGTCAATATTGAAAAGGATAAAGGATCTGTATCGTTTGGAAATAACAATTCAGCAAAAGTATTGGGAAAGGGCATAGTAAAGCTCGGAAGTAAAAAATCCTTGGCTGAAAATGTCTTGCTTGTAGATAACATGAAACATAATTTGCTAAGCGTCAGTTAGATGTGTGATCAAGGACATGAATTGATATTCAACTGAAAAAGGATGCAAAATAAGAAAGCAAGGATCAAGAAAGTTAGTAGCCACAGCCACTAGGACTCCAAACAACATATACATGTTATATGAGATTGAATCCGAAAAATGTCAATTGGGAAAATAAGATGAAAGCTGGCTTTGGAATAGAGGAATGGGGCATATACATTTTGACAATTTGGTCAAAATATACAAAAACTAAGCAGTTCAAAATATGCCGAAAGTCACAAATCCTGTTAACTATGTATGTGAACAGTGTCAACATGGAAAACAAACTAGAGTGCATTTTAAGACGAAAGAGCATTCTTCTACAAAACCTTTGGAGCTCGTTCACACCGATTTATGTGGACCAACCAAAAGCAAAGGATTGAATGGTGAAAAATACTTCATGCTACTCATTGACGCCTATACCAGGATGACATGGGTATGTCTTCTCAATAGGAAATCAGAAGCATTTGGAGGTTTCAAAACATTCAAGGAATTGGTCGAGAATGAAACAGGGTCACGAATCAAGTGCCTCAAATATGACAACGATGGAGAATTCAATTCTGATGAATTCAACAAATAATGTGAAGAGAATGGAATAAAGAGATAGTTTTCAATATCCAGCACACCTCAGCAAAATGGAGTTGCTGAAAGAAAGAATAGATCAGTAATGGAGATGGCTCAAACCATGTTGAATCAATCCAAGTTAAATGACAAATTTTGGGGACACACAGTTCATACAGTAGTACACATCTTAAACAGAGGATTACTTAGTATGAGCTATGGACCGGAAGAGCAGCAAGTGTACGACACTTTAGAATCTTTGGAAGCAAGTGTTACATCAAAAGAGAAGATAAGAAGATTGGAATTTTGACTCTCGAGTAGATGAGGGAATATTCGTTGGATATTCATCCAAAATGAAAGCTTACAAATGCTACAATATGAGATTAGACAAAGTGATTGAAAGCATTAACGTGAAGATATATGAAGGAATACTAAAATCATCCAGAGAAGACTCGGAAGAATCAGACGATGAAGAAAAGGAAGGTTCCAAGAAAAAGGATGTGAAGAAAATTAAAGTGGAAAAATAACCAGATGAGGATGAAGAGAACCTCACGAAAGATGAAGAACAGAATCAACCAACTATCGAACAAGAAGAACAAAAAGATCAACTAACACCTAAGAACCGGTACAAGAAGAATCATCCATCAAATCATATTATTGGTGATAAGCATGCTGGAATAGGAACCAGAAGAAGACAATTTGGAAGAAATGAGCAGGTACACTTCTCTCTTTTGTCTACAACTGAACCTGGAAATTTTGTAGAGGCCAGTATAGATGAACAATGGGTTAAAGCTATGGAAGAAGAACTAGATAAAATCGAGAAGAATGAAACTTGGGAACTTGTTTCGAGACCACGTAACAAGAATGTAATTGGCACAAAATGGATTTTCAGAAGAAAAAAAAAATGAATGAAGATGGACAAGTGATCAGAAATAAGGATCGATTGGTTTGTAAGGGTTATGCTCAGATCGAAGGAATAGACTTTGAAGAAACATATGCACTAGTAGCTAGAATGGAAGCTATCAGAATGATATTGGCTTACGTTTGCTCCAAAGTCATCAAAGTGTATCAGATGGACGTAAAATCAGCTTTTCTAAATGGGGAATTGGAAGAAGAAGTCTATATCGAACAACCAGAAGGATTTCAACTTTCAGAAAATGAGGACTATGTATGCAGGCTCAAAAGGGCCTTATATGGACTAAAGCAAGCTCCAAGAGCTTGGTACTCCAAATTGGACAGGTACTTACTACAACAAAACTTTAAGAGGGGAAGTGCAGATAGCAATTTGTACATCAAGCAAGACAATGACAGCATACTCATCATTGAAGTTTATGTTGATGATATCATATTTGGAAGTGATGATGATTCATTGAGTCAACAATTTGCTAAGGACATGCAAAAAGAGTTTGAAATGTAATTACTCGGTGAATTGACCTTCTTCTTAGGACTCTAGATATCGCAAATAACAAAAGGCATTTTTATTACCCAGAAAAAATACATCAAGGTGTTGCAACTGCAACTATTTTCCCAATTTTTTTAAATTTTGGACCCTCCTCTTAATTTTATTTTGCCTGGGATTGTTTGGATTGCTGAACTCTGTTTTTGTTCTGCTACAAATTGGGATTGTTTGAAGTTCAAGTGAGGTCAACTATTTTCATGCTTTTTGGAAAACTGCTATTGTCTTCCAATGCTTTGGACTGTGGAGTTTAAAGTTGATTTGAAAATGATGTCCTTTGATTTGAATGATTTCCTTCATTGCTATCAGAAGTCTATTTATGTTTGAATTGAAACTTTGGTTCTCTTTGCCGCCACTATGTTCGGAGGTGAAACAAATATTTTCTATCGTTGGCCAGACGAATTTTTTTTGGAACTTAACGTTTTTTTATTTGGTTTTTCGGAGGTCAGTTGAACAGTGAATCAGGGCCCGTAGTTCTCTACGTAGCCGCCATTGTGGAAGCTAATTAATAAACGTCTCAATGATGAGTTCTATTTTTTTTTTATGCCTTAGTTTTATTGACCAACTTTTTACTTTGTGATGCATGATTTTCATAATTGGAACAGTTTTTTACTATGGATCGGGGACCTAGTCCTTTGCGTTGCCGATACGGTGGCAGCATTGAGCCTTTGGTCACCGATACATAGTCCCCGAAGCTTCTGACCATCAATGTTTTATGTTGACTGTGAAACTTTTAGTCAGCCTGTCTCCCGCTGTTGCAGCTATGCACAAAACTATTCGGCCAATGCTTTAGTGGTTTCGATCTTCGATGCTTAACTATCGGGGGTTTTTAGTATTTGGGAGTACCAACATTGCGGAAAGGTTGAGGGCTAATCATTCGATGCATAGTGCTCAAAGCCTCCAATCATCGACATTATTCTTGTCATAGAACCTGTAGTCTGATGGTCTTCCATCGTTGCAGCTCCTCAGTGAACGGATCATCTGATGCTATAGTACTTCCACCCGTCGAAGTGGATTATCTGCCCGATGCTTAGCGTTTTTGCTTCCGACTGTCGGTAGGGTTATCCCACCATTTTTGTTGTGCTGTTACACTATTTTATGGGATGGCGGAATTTTCCCATGGGTGTTGGTCGATTTAAGGTTTTCTGAGATGAAGAGCGTAGTTTGAGGGTTTGGCGTTTTGAGGAGTGTCGGTTGCATTGTCTCGGCTCATGCTTTCTTCACAAGGTTTCAAGTTAGTTCAGATGCGGCTCATTTTTAGATAAAGAGTCTGTTCTATCGGGATTGTGGTTTTAGTGGGACAACGGGATTAGAGGTTTTCCGGACCCAGCTTGCAGGATTTTCTTTGCCTTATCATTTTTCTTTTCATGCATTAATATTGTTTATAGTTCATTTTATAGAATGCATGTATTAGTGTAGTTTGTGTTACTTTGTTAAACGCTAGATGGTCTAAAATCTGCTATGTTCATAACAGGGTGACTACTGCAAGCAAGATATATCTAAAAGTCAAAACAGAAGGGAGGCAACAAGGAAAGAAGAGGCTGAAGCATAAAAAAGCGAGATAGAAAAAGGAAGGATAAAGTGAAGGTCTGGGGTCTCAAACGGAGGAACAGCAGCAGAGGCCCAGGCTTGGGAAAAGTTCTTCTATTACCAAGCCGGTCCCTTTTTATAAAGTGATCTTAAAATCTAAATCTGAAATGTAACGTATTGTATGAATCGTGAGCACTCACTAAAAGACAAATTTGTGAGAATGAACGGTTGGGGGGGGAGCCCAAAGGTAACTGGGAAGGAAGCCCAAAGGTCACCGAAGGGCATCCCAAGATTTTTGCTTGTAGTATAAGTATAGGAGAGTTAGATAGTAATGGGACTTTTTCATATTGATATTTGTGAGAACAAGTTGTATCAAGAACTATTTCCTTTTGCAATAAGAATTACAAGTTTCTTGTTGGAGAAAGCTTTGTGGAAGGTTTCAAATGTTGTGCTATGGATTTGTTGAATGTGAACTATTTTGTTTTCAGCTATTATCCATTAACTGTGAGATCGTTCTAACTCTTCTAACCTATGTTCTTGTTATGAGTGTGCTCTAGTTTATTCTCTGAAATTTCCACTGTGAGAAATGAATGTTGTTCATAAATAATTAGCTATCTGGTTGTTCATATATCTATAAACGTTCATGTGTTTTGAAATAAGTAACAGCTATCTGTGATTTTTCTTAATGCATGCACAAAATACATTACTCATTGATGAATAATAATCTTCCTCCCTAGGGATAGGTTAGATAGTTAGTTTTATTTTTTTCTTGCTGTGTGTGGTTTAGATGCGAGACAGGTAAGACAAGAGGTAAGAACCTGTGCATCACATCGTGACCGCTCCTCGTATTCTCTATAAATCTGCATTTTTTTTAGATAGTCACTTGCATCTCATAATTAAATACAAAAAAACTAAAAACATACACGGTGGACTAGGTCGTAACCGGTAAAACCCTTTATTTTTGTTACTTGACCTACGGTAGTCGGACCATAAACCGAACGGATTCCCCATACCAAATAGTCTCGGGCTAGTTGGGAATTTTTACTAGGGAGAATCCCTAACTATTGTTACCTTCTATTTTCCAAGCCTCAACACAAGGATATGTTAAAGAAATTCTAGATGTAAGACTGTAAACCTGTGAGTACTCCCATGATCACCGGTTGTAAGCTAAGCAAAGATGATGAATCTAAGAAAGTTGATCGAAGGCTATATATATCAATGATTGGTAGTCCACTATATGTAACATCCTCCAGACCCGATGTGATGCAGTCCATTGGACAAGTTGCAAGATTTCAAGTTTCCCCAAAGGAAACTCACATTATAGCAGTTAAAAGGATCTTCAGGGATCTCAAAGGAACCATGGATTTTGGACATTGGTATCCAAAAGGAAATGAGTTGATGCTAATAGCTCATTCAGACCCAGATTGGGCAAGATGTGTTGACAATAGAAGAAGCACTAGTGGAACAACTTTCTTTCTAGGCAGTTGTTTGGTAGATTGGTCAAGCAAAAAACAGTCTTCAGTGTCCTTATCAACCGCAGAAGAAGAATATATAGCAGCAGCAGCCTATTGTCCTCAAATTATTTGGATGAAGAAAACCCTGCAAGACATACACATGACATGTAATGAGTCAATTCCTATTCTATGTGAAAATACGAGTGCCATTAGTATCTCCAAGAATCCAATTATGCATTCCAAGACCAAGCACACTCCAATCAAGTTTCACTTTCTTCGAGAACAGGTCAGAAAAAAGAATATCAAGTTGGAATTTATCGGGACAAAAGAACAAGTTGCAGACATTTTTACTAAGCCTCTCCCAAGAGAGACTTTTCGGTACCTCGGAGAAAAATTGGGAGTCATATTATCTCCTAATTGAATTGATCTATCTTCAACAACACAACAATATGAAAAGGGGAACATGATAGAAATAGTCTTTGCCATTGATGCCAAAGGGGGAGAAAAAGATGAACAAGGAAAGTAAAGGTAGCATGATCTAAAGGGGAGATTTGTGGACAATGAAAGCTCATTCGAAGTGGGAACTTTGGGGTTGTCAGCAATGACAAAGGGGGATATTGTTGACTAAATTTTCATTGATGCCAATAGGTGTGTGCCGGTGTGTCTTGGTGCCCCTTGAGGATCACCTGAGGGTGAAGCAAGTTTTAGTGTCTAAGGAGACCTTTTGACATTGTCTGAGCCCAAGTATGAAGCTCTTGGAGCCCTTGAGACAATGACAAAATCCTTGTACACCCTATAGATTGTTTAAGTACCCCAAATTCATCTTACAGTTCCCCAGTTGTTTCTTTAGGGTTTCCCAATACCACAACTATGCCCTATTTCCCATGATTGTGTCCTTGGTGGATTGAAAAAATTGCAGGAGTCCAAATGACCCTTTCAGTGGTCATTTGTGTTTAATAAAGGTCATGGTACCCTAGGAGAAGCCTAGGCACCCCACACCTTGATGGTTATGTGTCCTCACCTGTGGTAACTCTAATGACCTAACCAAATACCCTAAAACCATCACCCTTGCTCCCTAAGCCTACATTCTACTCTATGCCTTGCCCTTAAAACACTAGTAATATCCCAACATTATACAAAGATTCCCTAATAAAAGTTGGAACAAGTAATAAGTATTAAAAGATAATTAAAATAATATTAAATTAAAGTGCTAAAACATCTTAATGTAATAAATTACTTAAACCCTTATGAAAAGAAGTGGTTAAAATTTTTTACTATGGGAACTCACATATTTTAATAATAAATGATATTAAAACAAACAAATTAAATGTTAATTAGGAAAGAGAATTAAAAATTAAAATCCCTACCCTAAACATCCACTTATAAAGATTAACTCCCATTAAAAATATTTAATAAATAAACCAAGTCTTTAATTACTTAAATTGTAATATTTAAATTTGTTAAAATTAACCTTAACCCTTATATCCTACACCTACAAGTCGGCTATCAAACAAGTTTTATTACCTTGAAAAAAAAATAATAAAACTTTATTTTTTTAACCCTCAAACAGGTCGGCCCTCCAAAAAAGGCCTTTTTCAACGTGTATAAATAACACATTGCTCATCATATTTTAACCATCGAAAAATTCATGGTCAACTGTGGATTTTTGGTAGCCTTCTGAGGTATTTCGTAGGGTTTCTACAGAAGTAGGAAGAGGATCAGTAAGTATGAAACTTTCGTAGCTTTTTGGCAGCAGGAAGAGGAGCCAAAAGTCTGAAATTTTTGTAGCTTTTTGGCAGCAGGAAGAGGAGCAGTAAGTCTGAAATTTTTGTGGGTTTTGGAAGCAGAAAGAGGAACAGTTCTTATTTTTGGATATGGAATCAACAGTCCTCTTTGCAAGGCTATGAAATTCCTGAGTTTTGTTCAAACAGGAACATTCTGAGTTTGAGGGAGGTTGTTTCTAGATCTGAGCTATTTTTCGTTGATTCTTTGGTTAAAGAAGAAAAGCCTTGACAAATCTTCATACACTGCTGGTTATTGTCTGGGTTTAAAAGCTGCCTTCATCATCTGGGGTTATCTATTAACAAGGTATGTTTATACTTAGATACTTATATGTACCAGAAAAATGATATGTCTGTAGATATAAAGTGTACAAGTGAATATGTAATGGGTAAGCAGTGAGTGTACTAGTGCGTGAGCAGCATGTGCAAAAACAGTGAATGTGTGTGAATAGTATGTATTATAAAAATAGTGGTTTGTTGTTATGATGATACTCTTCCATGTTATGATGAACTCTCTGTGATGCATAGTCTGCTATACACTTTGATTTGATGATGATGACGTGATACATGCCTTTATGATGACAATCATATGATGATGAATATGCATGGTCTAGAGTGGTGACACTCTTATATGCACTATGATGTGTACTTGTTACATACATATCACATGTTGATGATGATAGTACACATCCTATGAATTTTATAACCTATGATGATGTTTAGTAATAGCAAAGAAGAGATACTTCAGTGATTATGGATGACAATGAGAAATGTGTGGCAGTGACATCTACAGGGATGATTTGACAGTGATTAGAGTGCAGAGGTTATCAAAAGTAGAAAGTGCAGGGTTTGGTGTGTGACAGGTCTACAGGTTCAGCAATATCTTCTTACCAGGGTGGCAGGACGGGGCAAAGAAAGGAGGTCATAGCCTCCTTCCGGTTGAAGCCGAAAAACTAGGGAGTGGCAGCTTCCTTCAGGTCATAGCTTGTAAATCAGGGGGTTGTAGCCTCCTTCCAGAAGAAGATGAAAAATTGAATTCTATATAATAAGGGGATTGTTCCCTCCTCCCAGTTATTTTTGGAAAACTATTTTTAAAATGCTTCCGTGGTTTTACCCCCAGAACTTGGGTTTCCATGTCAAAAACTATTGTGTACTGTGCATCTCGTTATTTTTATACACATTGATGATGTGCTGTGATTGGTTATCAGAAACCCACTTTTGATTAAAATTTTAAATAGTACAAATACTAATTCACCCCCCTCTCAGTATTTCAACAGTTACAACTCAAGGACAAAGACTTGCAAGTTAAGCTGCAAGATCAAAATGATGAAATCAAGGAATTGAAGATTGGATTAGAAAAAGAGAAAGAAGAGATTGGTGTAGATTCTAAATATCTTGAAGAATCAAGATGGGTTAATAGTGATCTAAATGTCCAATTGGAGGAAGCTAAAAGAACAGAATATGTTATGAAGCTTCAACTGGAAGAAAAAGAAAAAGAAAATCAGAGACTTGAAATGGAAATTGTTGGTCTTGGAAAGAAAATTGAGAAGTCAAAAGATCATTTGAAGTTCAATGAAAGTCCAGTCATCCTCGATAAAATGTTGAAGTGTCAAAGGATTTCCTCTGACAAGTATGGCCTTGGGTTCAAGAAGGAAGAAGACAAATTGAAAGAAGTCTTGTGGTCCCCCAGAACTCCAAAAGTTGGTCCATCAATGACCAAGGATGAATATGATGCACCTGCACATGCCAACAAAGAAGTTGAAAATTCAAAAGTACCTCACGAAGCTACTCCCACTCATCAAAGCCATTCATTTGAAAGAAGAAGGAAAATTCCAATATGGAGCCAAACATCAAGGTATGAAAATAGATTTAATGGCTATTGTTTTTCTTACTCTAATTTTCGTCATCCTTGAAGCTTTGACATTAGAGATACATGATTTTGGTTGTTATGAAAACATACTAGCAGCATCTACAAACAAGACTCACTGACAAATATGTATGATGATATGGGAGGCATATTGATGATCCTGAGTAGTCATTATGGCACCCATTGAAGTAATTGAAGTACTGTCAAGTTCCAAGATACAAGAAGATCAAATAGAGATCAGATATTGAATGATGAGGTTGAGAACCACACCTGAAAAGATCTTGACTAGACCAGCAATCATGGCTTGACATCTAGGACAAGACATTTGAGACAACATTCAGGAACAGTCTGGAAATGGATAGCAACCGGTATGCTTGCTCTAATGTGGTTCAGCAGTAAAAGGAGAGTGGAGTTTGTGAAAATTGAAGCTTCAAAATTAAGGTAACTTACATACACATCAAATGTCAATGTGTAGTACTGTTGAAGATACGTGACATTAGCAAACTTTAATCCTTATCCCAGTAAAGGCATCCAAAACTTTTACGATAACCAAAGTTTCAAAGATTATCATTTTTTTGTTGTTTAAAAATGCAAGTAGCACATCATGAACCTACCAAAGGAAGTTGGGTCAAGGAAAGAATTGGACAAGAGAACAAGTTCATACAATCATAAAGAGACCAAAGATGGAAGTAATTACAACAGCATATATAACAAATGAACCAGGAAGATCCTATATCGGAAGAATCAATATCAACAAATCAGGAAGTTTACATGACAAGAGGAGCATGTTTATTAAAAATTTGTAGAAGGTTGACTGCTACAGCAGATAGCAACACCAATCCCGAGTTTGATAAAAAAGTTGAGCCTTTGTTTCTGATATATTTTGGACACAAACAGTCACGAGGTTGACATTGTTTTGAAGTCATTTACAGCAAATAAAAATAGTCTGATTTTCCTTCAATCAGAAGTCTTACTCAAGCACATACACGGTTTGAATTTTGTCTTGGGTGGAATTTTTTTACAGCGCACATACACATCCTAAGTCTGAGATCTTGACATGCACTACATTGTATGTTAATAATTATGCATGATATCCTATCCTATAAGGAAGTCCTAATGCAAAGAATAGTGTGAAGTCGTGATATATGCCATAATAATACATGCTACACCTTGATGAAATAATTGAATGATGATGAGACCCTTGATGGACCAGCAAGGTTGACTGGGAGAATAATAAGCAGTAATTGATGTGGAAAAGTTGAAGGCTTGAAAAACAAGATTGTGGCAAGCAGTGTTTTATACATGCTAGTACAATGAAATACTTGAAGTATGGTAATGCATGCTCACCTTTTATGAATTTACTAGACAAAACCCTAATGAAGTATGAAGCAACATATTAGATAGGGGGATTGTCTATACTTATGAAAATTTGAAGATGAAAAACAATGAGAGCAGAAATATCAACAATTCAAGCAGCCTATTTGAAAGGAGGAGCACGTATGTGGAATTTGAAGATGATCCAAAGCTTCGATCAGAAGTTAAAACGATGCATTCAAATCTATAAAATAATTTGGGGGATTCTGAATCCTTTAATGGCTCATTGATCCTTTGTCAATAATGTCAAAGGGGGAGAGAAAAGGAATGTTGGTTGCAATCAATGACAAAGGGGGAGATTGATGAATATGGTGTTTTCATTGATGACAACATTAATGACAAAGGTGGAGTGTGATGACATGTCATGAAGCCTAAGCAAGCAAGTTGAAGGGGCATGGTCAAATGACCCATTATGTGGTCATTTGCGACTTGATGAGGTCATGAACTCATGAAGATGGCCTTAGCACTTGGCAAAGACATGGTAGCCACATACATTGTGCATAAGGACTTGAAATGTATGGAGTTAACACAAGTTGAAACAAGAATTAAAACCCAAAGACATTGAAGTCAAACCAAAATTGTACAATGAGAAGAAGCCTAAAATTTATCTGCAAGTCGGCTCCAAATGAATTTCTACAAGTCGACCCAGCCCAAAAGAAATATAATTAAAATAAAAATAAAATAAAAAATTACTTTTGATATGTCGGATAAAAAAACACGTAAGAAAACCAGTATAAATAGAAGTCAACGTTTTTCATTTTGATGGGAAAAAGAAGTGTGGATCAGCCTTGAATTTCGGGGGTATAAAACAGCTTTGAGGTAGCTGCAATGAAGAAAAAGTCGGATCTTGAAGTAAGCCTTCTGAAATTCTGGTTAATGAGGAAAATAGCAGCAAGGTGCTAAAGGAGTCATCAAAAGAACTTGAGAACACTTTAACTCTATCTTAGGATAGCCGAAGTCTGAAGGACTTTATCTCTGACTTCGTTCTTTCCAATCTCAGACACTATGGCAGCAACAACATTTCGCTGATCAAATTTTTATTTTATATACCTTTGAACTTTGGGTTGACTAAGGTGGACAAGATGCAACATATGGTGGCCTGAATTTTGGGTGAACAGGGACAGTCACAGGAATAATTGAAGTCTGTTTTTTGTGTAATTTTTGGATGAATATTATACCCTATGAAATTTGGTGGAAAGTGTTTGAGATCTCTGAGGAAACTACATATGCTCCATGATCTGAAGGAAGGGTTGATCCTTGCACTCACTTAAGACATCTCTGTACACATCCTTGTAGCCTAATTCATGTAACCTGGTTCAAGGATTGAAGTGATGTGATGAAGGTCGGTTAACTACAATAGAAGTGAAATATCAATCTCTAATCTTCACTGCATTGAGGTTGTTAAAGGTATGTCTTCAAAGTAGTGAATCTAAGCACCTAATCTAATCAAAGGCATCCAAAGGGATTAGATGAAGATCGAATTTTTGTAGACATGGGAGTGAAGACATGTGTTGAAGGTGAAAATCAGAGACAGTCACAGTGACAGTTTGACAGTCAAATATTGACCTCACTTTGAGTGCCATGATGTTGATGAAGACAGCAGAGTGACTTGACAAGTGAAAATATGGTGTGACAGTGATGACAAGATTGTGTTGAAAAGAGTAATGTAATTATTGAGATGTAAGTTGACAAGAATGTAATTACAAGCAGGGTCTTGTATATATTTTCTTAGTAGGATCTAAGAAAATACCAAGCAAAGTCTTGGATAGAAGTAGCTTCTGATTTACCTCACGGTCACAGCCGTTGAAATACAAAAATTTTACAAACATTATATCTTGTGACTCTTGTGCAATGTGTTGATGATTATGCTTTTTATTTGATCAAGGGATTGATTATTGATGCATAGTCTATTGATGAATATGATATTGAATTGAATTTGAAATGATGACTTAAGTTTTAGAGCTTGAAGAAGTGAAAATTTGAAGTAAGTCTAGGCTCACCAATTCACCCCCCCCTCCCTCTCGGTGAGCCATTGTGTCTAACACCTTACTCCTGGTTGATCTTTGGTTACTAGTCTTTGTGATGCTTGTTATGTGTGTACTTGTTTTGATATCTTGATTGGTTGTTGGATGGATGATGTGGCTCATGTGTAAATTCCTTGATGTGTTGATGGTGAATCCCATTGCTTGCATTCGGTGGTCTTGAGGATGTTAAGTTCTTGTGGGGTCCTTGAGTCCACAAGCTTGGATATTTATCCTCTTGCATGTGGAGACTTAGGTCTTGGAACCCACACTTATGGTTGTCTGTTGGAGCCCATTCTTATGGGGTCCTTAGTTTTCTTGAAATTTTAGGTCTTGAACCCATATATATGGTGGTTTGATATCCCTTGGATGCTATATGGTCATTGGAATGTAGTAGCCTTGTGATCATACATATGAAGCCCATAAGGTGTTGCAAACTAGTGGTGAGGTATTTGTACCCCTATTTTGGGGTGTTGGTACTCTTATGGTGATGAATATATATAATGTAACCATTGGATATTTTTTTAATGATATGGAGACCTTGAACATGATGATGTTGAAGCCCTTGAAGTCCATGGAAAGTATCTCGTTTAAATATTATATGATATCTTTGAAAGAGTCCATGAAACCCTTGCATGTGGTGCCTTGGGTCTTGAACCATGATGATGTATGGTCGTATTTGTGTTTATATGACTATTGGGATGTAGATGGAGGTAGAGCCCATGTACGTGCCTTGATATGTTGAAGAATAATTTGAAGAAGACTTTGAAACTCTTGTAGTTGGTGGTATGGTCTTTGGCACTCTCATGTGTGGGGTCTTTGATGTCATCGACATATTGAAGAATTAAAGTGTATTATACCAAGAATCTATAAATAAACCCATCATATGGATATAGGACTCATCAATCCATTTCCATTTATATGTGATGCTCTAACTCCTTATGCTTGAAGAGATATGAATTTTTGAAGTTGGTGTACCACACCTTTTTGGGTGAGCCGACCAAATAAAAGAGAAGTTTATTATTTGTAATTTTGAATTGCATGTCGGCCCAAGGTAATAATTTTTCTCCACAACCTATATAAATAGAATATCAAACATCTCATTCGTTCATCATCAATTCTCTCTGGAATCTCTCAACTCTTGGAGAAAAGTGCGAAATTTTGTGACAGACAAATTTCTGGGCATCTTCACTAAAATTGGCATAACTTTCTCATGCGGAATTGGAATTACAAAATTCTTGGCTCGTTGGAAATTTTATTATGAGGGATATGTGATAATAGGATCTAGATTTTCTTTTGGTTTGTCTACTGTTTCTTCATCTTATGATCTTCAAAAATGTATGGTTCATGCTTCAAGGTTTCTCTTGTGATGGCACATGTCTCTCATGGATAGAGCTCATATTTGATCTTAGTATGTGAGCATCTATATTGGTATATATATTTGAAGTTATTATGGAGGATATGATGATGATGTTGCATACCTTTATGCTATGATATGATACACTTTATGATGATAATGCATATGATAATGATGTACGCTCTATGAAGTTGATGCACTCCTATACAATATGATGTACATGCATACAATAGTGTGATGATGTTCTCATATGCATTATGATGTATACTTGATGTTAATGATGCATACATGGTGCACACTAAGATGATGATGATGTATATTTAATGATGATGATCCATACCCTATGACAATGATGCATACCTATGATGATGATGCATGACGATGCATGCCTTATGTTAAGTGAAAGCGTCACAGAATTACTTGTTCAGTAATTGTGTATGATGAGGTGTACAATGATGTACATGAGCAGCATGTGGCAGTGAAATGTGTTGTTGGTATATAGGGATGATTTGGTAGTGATCAGAGTTCAGAGGTTATCAACAGCAGATTCAGATCCTTGTACAGGTTTGTTCAGTTGAGTAGGATTGGCACAGGCTGCCTTATGCGCAATTGGTTTAACTCAGATTGGTTGAGTTGTATAAGCATTTGGTTTGACGCAGGTGGACTGAGTTTGTTGTGCAGTTGGTTAGACTCATATTGAATGAGTCATATGATTTATTTGTACAGCGTGATTGGATAAGTTATTGGTTCAAGTGTGGTGCAGTGATGAATAGTGATCAGTTGATGAGTTGATGAATAGTGATTAGATGATGAGGAGTGTGATATAGTAGTCAGTGATCAGCTGACGAGTAGTGATCAGATGATGAGCAGTGGTTAGTAGTCGCAGTGGTTGTTCAGTGGTACAGATTGTGCAGTATAGTACATGTGTTTATTTGCGGGTCCATAGGATCAGTGCGGTTGTGGTTCAGTAGTTAAGTGTCTATCTTCTTATCTCGGTGGCAGAACATGGCAACGAAAGGGGATTGTAGCCAAAGAACTAGGGATTTGTAGCTTTCTTCATGTTGTAGCCTGTATCATGGGGTTGTAACCTCCTTCTAGTTGCAGCTGGAAAATTGAAGTCTTTGTAATAAGGGGGTTGTTGCCTCCTTGCAGTTATTTCTGGAAAACTACTTTAGAAAGGCTTTCATGGTTTTTCCCCTAGGACTTGGGTTTCCACGTAAAATTTGGTGTTATGTGTTTCATGCTATAATTCTTATGTGATGATGATATAATGATTATACTAATTTTGATGATGATATAATGATAATGTGAGAATTGAATAAGTTGTTGATTGTTAAAAGTGGAAAAAGTAGAAAAAGTTGTGCACGCTTATTCACCCCCTTCTCAGTGTAACTGGTGTGTCCAACACATTGTTTGAGCTGCATAGAAAGAAACCTCTAGAGACACATAACCATTTAACCTTGGACCTAACACAACTAGTCGTATGACATATTTTTATTTTTTAAGTTAGTCGAAAAATATGTTTTTCATTTTAAAAATATATATTTAAATATGTTGTAATCTTTATTTATTTTTATTTTATTTTTTGAATTCATTCAATGATAGAAATGGGTTTTTCATTAAAAATGTGTAAATGAAAAATTAAATAAATATTTTATTTAAATATTAGAAATATTATAATAACGTTTCCAAATTTTTGCGTCGAAGAGGCACATTCTACAACCCAATAGGGGGAGATGTGTAATTCCTTTCGTGCTCATCCTAGAGCTAACATGTGTCCTTCATAAAAAATAATAAAATATTATAAAAAGTAACATGTCGGTTGTAATTAGATTTAAAGTATTTAGAACGACTTATCTGTAAAACTACACAAACTATATAAAATAAAACCATAAACATTGCATTACACACTTCCTTAACATTTCCACTCTAAAAAGGGGTTTGCAATTGATGGTTTTGATCCCTCTCGGTGCTTGGTATATCCCCTTTTGAGATGGATCTATGCAAGTTCAATACAGTCTAGATTATTGGAAAAATAGTCTTGGTGCACTGCAAGGACTAACAAGTAAAATTATAGAAATATATACATAGTATTAAGTAAAATTGAAAAAATATATATTAATTATAAATTAATAACATG